>JAQFZU010000007.1:0-160193 GCA_034696185.1 Henia vesuviana
TTAAATAAAATCTTAAATTAAATTTTAAAAGTTAAATAAAATCTTAAATTAAATTTTAAAAGTTAAAAAAAAATTAAAAGAAATATTGAATGAAATTTTAAATGTTAAATGGCATACCAGCTGTAATGTTGAATGAAACTAAAACTCAACTAAAATATAAAAAAAAGTTTTAAATGTTGAATGAACTTACTAGATTGTGAAAAGTTTAATAAATAAATAAATAAATAAGATTTTAAAATCTAAAAATTATTCTAAAATTTTAGTAGATTTAAAATTATGAAAATTAAAACAATATAAGTGATTTTAAACAATACTTGAATTTAAAGTAAAAAAATTTAATTAATAGTTGAAATAATATACTTGTAGGTATTAACTTCTTTATTTAATCACACAATTAGAAGTGCATAGCTAATCATAGACATTAATAGCTGATTTACAACTTAAATTACTTGGGAATCATAAAAAATAAGTAATATTATTTTATATTCCAGTCATAAAATTAAGCATGGAATGTCGTTTTCAGCTTAGAAAATGTTATCATCAGCAAATTTCCAAAACAGTTAAAATAAAAACAGAAAAAAAATTATTTGATTTAACGGCACGAAAACAATAAACAATTTACTACAAAACGATTGCAGCGAAAATACTTTGTTTTAAGATGAAATATGAGTTGAAAGAAAATGAAAAAGAAAAAAA
Organism: Henia vesuviana; assembly: GCA_034696185.1. NCBI lineage: Eukaryota > Metazoa > Arthropoda > Chilopoda > Geophilomorpha > Dignathodontidae > Henia > Henia vesuviana. The sequence goes on from JAQFZU010000007.1 coordinate 697, forward strand.
TATAATTTCTTTTATCTAATTCTGGCTAGAATATATAAAAAAAATTTCAAGCCAAAATATTTTTAGTAATAAGAATAAAAAGTAAATTCCACAAACTTCTTACCAAAAATATATTTAAAATGTTATTGAAGTAGTTAACATTGTTAATTAAAAAATAACTTTGCAAATAAAGTAATGAATGCTATTATTAAATTAAAATACCATTATAAAGTTATTAAATTTGTCAAGCAAAAAAAAGATATCAAATTTAAAAACTAAAATTAATTACAAACAATTATTAATCAAATAACACCAATAGCAATAAGCGTAAAATTAGAATCAAATTTCGTAAAGTAAATGAAATCTGTTAGCCGTCTCATCATAAATAAATGACAAATCCAATTTCCACTTCAAATTATGCCGGGCATTCAATCACGCTCACTTTCATGGTACAATAATATATAGCACGGATCGTAAGAAGAGTTGTAATAATAAAAGCGCCTAAATCAACATATCAAAAATATACAATTAATTCAACCAATTTTATTTTAATTCTTATTCCATTACACTTACCAACATAAACGGCATAAATTCCTTTAAATTGGACAGCATGTCTCCAAGTCCCACACTGAAAAGATAAGAAAAATCGAATTAAATAAATTAAATTTTTTTCATTAATCTATAAATAAAAATAACATAACTTAAAATATAAACATTACCGATGGCTCTGCCTCCGATTGCTAAGAATATGAAGAAATAAATCTATTACTGTTTAAATAAAACGTTGGACCCAATTTTAAGTAGTACCTTATTGAAAAACATTTGATATTGTTAAACTTATAGCCTAAAAAAGCTGTATTTGAGGAAAAAGTGTATTTTTAGGCTTTAAGTTTAACAATATCAAAATATATTTCAACGAGATGATACTTAAGATAGGGCTCAGTGTTTTATTTAAACAATAACGACATACATTTCTTTAACTTCTCTGCAATCAGCGACAAGGTCATCCGTAGTACCACCTTGTAAGTAATTCCCAGTCTTATGACTTCATACGGAATACTCTTTAGAAGTTTTTTGAGACAAACTTAATGTCTATAAAATCATCAATATAGTATTTTAAGTAATTATCTGAATCTACAATTAGATTCTCTTGTTTGTTTATAAAAAAAAATTATTTAAAATCGAATTTTCAACTTAAATTTAAGCTTAAATCCTGATCAACCTTTTAAATTCCACTAATAAGTTAAGAATGAAAATAAAAAATCAGATAATGGATACCTAGCTATCCAATACTATGAAATATTTCGAGTAACAGAATATTTTATTCCTAAATAACTCAAAACTTGATCAAGTTTACATGCAATCCAAATTAAGAAATATGGCATTCTCGCGACTAAAATTTCTTACAGGCGCTTGTGCAGTACAAATATTAGTCGCTCAAAATATTTGTACCTCTGTACCAAACCCATTGCAATGGCTCATCTATTCAAGAATATTCCTAGCTTCATTTAAAATGCAAGACATTTTTTAAAATATTCCATTTTCTCGAATTATTCCGGGGAATGTAAACAACATAAAATGATGGGTTGAGGATAAAAATAAAATTTAAGATAGTTACTAGCAGAATTCATTTAAAAAATTTGGATATTTTTAATGTTTGCAAAATTTAATTAATAAATTTAAAAAAAAAATAGTACGTTTACATAACTGTTATTTTAAAGTCATAAATTGCTAGTTAACTTACTGTTACTCCAATGGCTACGATTAAACAAGCAACAGCTACAACTAAGAAAGCAATCGCACGGCTCTGAGCGAATTCAGGACCAACAGAAGATCTGAAACCGATTATCAAACAACTTAAAACAAATCTATTTTTTTAAGTAAAAAATTATGCTATGGCTTACACTTTTCTGCAGTGAGGACATCTAGCTAAAGCGTTATTTAAAGTATTAAACTGAAAAAATAAAATATTCGATATAAGAAAAATAATTTTACATGTCCCGATGAAGTTAAAAACTACCAAAAATGAATCCCGACAATAGGCACAGGTAACACGACACATTCCAGGCGTAGTTGGTAAAGCTGTTGCGACAGGACTAGGTGACAAATTGATTATCCTTTTACTGAAAAATAGTTAAGTCATTTCCATTACTCATAAATACAGTGATAAATTTACCAATCAGTTCTAGGACAAGCTATCCTTTGCGAACTTGCCTTGCAAATCAATAAGCAATTACACGGACAACGAACTAAAGTAATAATAAAAAATTATTATTTCTCTTTAAAAATTGTAATTTATATATAATCACCATATTTCTTCCCAGGTGGAGCTGTTCTTATTGGCTAAAAAGATTAAAAAATTAAAGATCTCAATTAAAATTTACCACAATGTTCTTACAGTTGCCTCGTTGCAATTACTACATTTTACTACGTGCTGCTCTCTTTTTCCAGAAATATCTATCATACTTTGACAAACACGACATGTTATAAGCGTTGATCCACCCCCGTCGGGTAATTGCGCATACGGAGGTGGTAATTCATCAGGTCCCACTGGAAATTGTTCAACTGGAAAACAAATAACATTTGTATAAATATAATGACTATCACGAATTATCATTAATAATGTGTATTATCTCAAACCTAAGAATGAGCTCACTCACATATTTAATGTCTTGCGAAACATTTAATTAGTATTTACATTAAATAATTCAAGTCATACGAAAATATGCATCAGATTGTACTAGTTGTGAATACTGACAAATTAAAATTTTTAGGACAGCTAATTTCTCAAAATGGATAACAAATTGACAGTCAATAGTGTCCACTGATTATTATCAGTGAGCAAATATTGTAATTTGCAATAGAGTGTGCAGATAAGTTAGGAGTAGAATTCAAAAAAGACAATTCTTTCAGCTCTTAATTGTCGCTACATACCATATTGATTAGCCCCTGAATGATCATTTGGAAGAAGAGGTTCCCGTTCTTCTTTCTGCGCCATGTTACCGACAAACATGTGATCGAAACTAGAAGTGACGTCATTCAGAAACTTATCATGCTCAAAGTGCAAAAGTTATACGGTGTGTTGTTAGTAACATACGCATATAACAACCAAAAATAATCGAAGTCAAGTTTTAATATTTTTATTAATTTTTAAACATAATATCCTAATTACTTTTTATCAAAATGTAGGAAAATTGAAAATAATTTTTTTCCACAATTGGTTTTCTTTAAAACAATAAAGTCAAATTTATATTTCTTAAGAGTTTTCTTTAAGATTAATATTACACTATTATCTTTTGTACTCTTTCCATTGCGTGTGATAAATTGATGCTAATAGTTTCATTTAAAAAATAAATGTTTTTAATTTGTATTTAAAATAATTTTACCTTAACATCTGTCAAGGTAATACGCAAACATGTATTTTTTTCAAAACAGATGCATTCTGCTCATGTGACTTATCAACAGCATTGAAAAATAACAATTCTAATTTCTACATTTAAGCATTCGTTACGAATAGGCTGTGTCTGAATATTCATCAACAATACAATGCGCATTTTATAAAATGCGAAACTGGATTTGTTTCAATTGAATTTACATGCTCAAAAATATGATTTTAAGAAAAGCAGTTTTTATAAATTTTGTATTAGCAGTATTTGTAATATACGTTGAATCTGTCAAGAACATTGTTTTAGTTCACGGACTTTTAGGAACATTGACAGACTTTTATATATTGAAGCAACATATCCAAAAGGTAAAAGCAAAGATATTTTTAAAATATGAAAGATTCCATTTTAATTATCATTCTTAAATGTTTAGGCAATACCAAATGCAAACGTAACAGAAATTAAAGAATTGTACGACAAGAAAAGCTTAACGCCTTTATGGCAACAAGTGAAAATATTTGGTGAAAAATTAAAAGCTATTTCAAAAGATTATTCTTATGAGATTATTCTTATTTGCTTCTCTCAAGGTTATTGCTATATCTACTTTTGTTTGATATCATTTAAATTTATTCGATTATTAATAGGAGCATTAATTTGTCGAGGAATTATTGAATCTACTCCAGATCATAATGTGCATACGTTTATTTCTTTAGCGGGTCCTCATATGGGAGAATTTGGAAGTAAATATTAATTGAAAAATGTTGGAAATTATAAATAAATTATTATTTTTAAAATTTACAGTTCCCCCTGAATATTTCAAATCTGGGATACGTTGGATCCTGAATAAACTTAAAGAAAATATAAATAAAGTCGCCTATTCGAAATTTGGACAGCTTTTGTCAGTTGCTGAATTTTGGAGAGGTAAAAATTAAAATTAAAAAAAAAAGTCTAATAAAAATTATTTCTATGAAATTTTAGATCCAAATCATTTAGATAAGTATAAGAAAACTTCAACATTTTTGCCAGTTTTAAATTGTGAAATACCGGATGCTAATTGTAAAGGTAAATTAGTTTTAAAGTCAATTAGGAAACTGACGTCATAATATTACTATATTCCTAGAAAAATAAAAGTAAATTGTCTTTATTTAAATACTTTTAGTAACAAAATGCTTCGATTTAAACAATTCAAAGAAAGTAATTTTTGGATGTTTGATGTCAATGAATGCTAGTTTTCAATAATTATTAACAAGAACATAATTTTTAGGGGTCTTACGAGTGAAGTAAAATAGGGATCTACAAAGGAGCGTAGAGTTTTTTTTAAAAAGATATTTTGTTACAGCATTTATTTTGAATGGGAATCTGACCTACAAGATTTGTTTCGAGAGGATTTGTTTCAAATGGGATTTCGTTCACCAGGAGTTAGAATTTGTTGATCCTGTCGAAATAAATCCTGTCGCAACAAACGCTGCAAAATTAAAAAAAAAAAAATCCTCTTAGCTTTAAAACAAATCCTGTTATCTTTAAAAACCATTCAAAATATATACTGTCGAAACAAGTCCTGAAAAATTCGAAAAGAAATTCCATAACCTTCGAAACAAATCGCATGACATTCGAAATAAATCTCGCAATTCTGACATTTTGGGTAAAATCCTGTCCGAAATAAATCCTATCAAAAAAAATCTGTTTCTAATTGGCTTTCTTGTTTTCATAGATAATGGATTATTCACGCCATGTAATAATCTTCCTCTATATTGATCCCGAGTTTACTCATTGTGTACCCATCTAAATAAAACTATAATTGATTATGTCCAACAAATTTTTACTTAAATGTTTTATTTTTACTTTATTAATTTAAAATTTTATTTTTTCTCACCATTAACATATCTAGACTCACATTATGATGTGAATTCTTTTAATGGTGAAAGAATGGTTTGAAAACAGTTGTGTAGTCACTTGTTGGAAATATGGGGAATAAATTTCCATGTAAAAAAAAATTGTTTATTATTTAATAATTATTTGCTCTTTCCTGCAATCAAGGAAAATTGAAATCTTCCCTATAAAACTGACGTACATAAATAAAAAATATGTAGTTGCACAAAAAGTTCAATGTAAATTCAAAAAAACCTTTGAATTTATTTTCAATAAAATGGTTTCCAAATATAAAAAATAACAATTTCATTGTGCAAAACTACTGTGATGGAAATGTATGATTATCAGAAAAAATACATGCAATATTAATTATATAAGTTAACATAAGAAATTTCTGGAGATCGTTGATTTCTGAAGTATAGATTGCAATACCGTACATAATTTACAAATTTTTAGAGTACCTACTAGCCTATCTAAAAATTTAAAAATTTTTTAATCTGAGCTACCCAGATAACACTGATGGATATTGCAACATTATTATAATGTTATAAAATAACATTCAAATGTTTTTCAAAATGTAATGTTATGGTACTCCCTTTTCTTTAATATTCACACAATATTGAAATAAAAAAATATTAATACATTAAACAATTCTTCAAAATCTGCATCATTGGAGTGTTATCTGGGTATGAGCCATTGCGTTTAAAAAAATTCCCATTTTTTCATTTTAAATTTTAATCATTTATCCATTAAATTATTTTTAATTTTGAATTTGTTTTTGAGTACCTTAAACTTTAAAAATATGTAGTGTTTATTATAATTTTATATCTAATATTTATGTACTATTTTTTGTGAAAGTTGTGAAAATTCAATGTGTCTTATGGGTTACTAAATGAGATGAATGATACTGTGAAAGTCCAGATCACCAGAGAATACCGTGGTGGTCTGGACATCCACGGTTTGTTCAGTTCATCATCAATTGGTAAATCAATGTTTTTATTAGTTTTGCTTTGTGCCATCTGGTGCTTAAGAGAATGCATAATTGATGAGACATTATTGTGAGGTAAGAAATATCCAACAATGCACTGGAAATCGATCACTTAAGAGGTTGTTTGTGCACCACCAAAGAAGTGAAGTGAATACGAATTTTCATGCTTTTTTGCGTCGCAGAATCACGCAACCCAACATTTGAAATTTTGTCACACAATTGTACAAATTTGCCACCACAACCAATCACAGATCACTGCTTGGCGTGACGGAAACAAACGTCAATCCCATCGCCAGAAGTAAATAAACATATTATTTACTTCTGCCATCGCAGATAAGAATCGCATTGCTCATGTGAAATAAAATCGCGACATTTTCATGCGAAAATAAAATCGCTCAAAATTCGCAACCACAAGAGTAGGCAAATTTGCAGCAATTTTTCATATGAAACAGGCTTAGTACTTAGTGTATAATTAGTTACAATATTTTAAGAGAATTGGCATAAAGCAAGTGTGCTTATAACAAATGGCATCTTAAGATTGTTAAACAGCAGAGGCTGCATTCATAAAGTAACTTAAGTACGGAAATTTTTAGGTAAAATTTGTATTCACAAAAATTTTCATAACTTGTTTTAATCTTAACTTTACGAAAATTTTTTAAGTGTTCTTCAGAGGTTACTTAAGATCATTTTTTCAATGCAACAATATGAAAAAATAATGTCGAATTATTAATAGTGGTCATCATAATTGTATTTTTTAGAATCAAAAAATTTTTCTAACACTTTAATGGTAGCTAATATCTTTTCTACTAAATAATATCCTTACTATTTAGTAGAAGAGATGTCACAGCTCATAATCAAACTATTAGATTATAAATTTACTAGACAGATACATATCAAGTTCTTTCATTTCTCATTCATCTCATTAGAAAACTCATTGCAATGTCATTAAGCTTGACATATGCAATACACAGTAAATGCATTATGAAAATGATTGCAGCAAAAGAGTAAGTTTTTAGTCCGTGATTAAATAATAATAACAAACACAGATTTTCTACTGATTTGAATTCTATCATTTAATTACTTTTCAGTTTAGTTTTTAAGCTTGGAAAATAGTTTAATGATTTTCTAAAATTGAGCTTTTCCTCTGTAAACAATTAAATACAAATTCGATCGATTGTTATTCTCGTTTACTAGCGTTCAAAGAAAACTTTTTGAAATTAAAACGATTCGTATTATGTGGAAGCCCAGATGATGGAATGATTGAACCTTGGGAATCTAGGTATAAGTTCAGTAAAATATTTTGTTAGAATATTTATATTAAATTTTTATCTCATAATACGCAATTAGCTTTTTTGGTTTTTACGATGCCAACAACAAATTAATACCTATGCACGAACAAGAGGTAATGATTTTTAATTTGCACTAAAATTTAATAAAATTTCAAATAACAGATTTACAAGAATGACACTTTTGGGCTTAAAACACTCGATGAAAGAAAAGCTATTATATTACAAATAGTTCCACACTGTTCGCATGCTGACTGGAGAACAAGTTACCAAGTGTTCAGAAATTATATATTGCCTTGGCTACTATAATTTAGAAATAAAAACTGTAATAAAATTAAAAAATAAACTCGAATAAATTTAGTTAAAACATGCAATAGACTCATTTAACACTATTTATGTCCTATCATTTATTAAAATGGTTGCTTAGCAACCTAAACAAAGCATTCACAACATGGCAATCGAGATTGCAATAACATTGGCGCAAATTGTCGAGCTAATTAAAGCTAAAAGCTGTCGTATTCTCAGCTTGTAAGTAGTATCATAATTCGCGATTAAAAGTGTTTTGAATAGATAAAAATATATTTCAGTTTCATTTGATATTTTAACGAAGAAAATTTTGCATAAAATTTAGTGGTTTACATTTGCCAGTTCTGTTGTAATTATGCCTGTAAATCTGGAATTGGACACAGCTACGCGAGATGTTCTCGATTTTAGTAGATTGATTATTAATTGTCAAGAAGATCTTGATGAAGCTCTTCAAAAAATTCCTGACTATCGAACCCGACCTGAAAAAATTCGATTGGACGATCTTCGTATCGATGCTTCAAATTTTTCATTTTCAATTACGAAAAGTGAACTTCAGGCTGAAGACTATAATTTTCTGTGCCCCATTCCACATCCATTAAATCAAGTCAATTTAGACGATGTACGCTCAATGGATATAAATTGGCTGATGTTAACGGAATTTAGACCAGAAACAAAACAAGATGAAGATATATTTAATAGGTAATTTTCCCATTATTATTATCACACCATCAAATATCAAATGTAAAGTAAGTACATAAGAACAGAAATCTATCAGTTTTTAATTTGAGATTAATAGTATAATGGAATAAAATATCTATTTATAAATATTCACTAATTTCATATTCTTAAATTTCATATTTAGGATTGTGCAATTAGAAAGAGTCACCTATAAAACAGTGCTTCAAGAACAAAATCAACTCATTAGATCTCAACATAAAGCAAAAAATAAGAAAATTAAATCTAAAATAGGTGGAAAAATATCTGGAGATCGCGGTGATATTTGTCCCGAATGCGAAGACGAACATTGCAGTGGAATTTGCAAAGAATTCCTTTACGAAGCTCACGAACGACTTCCACCGGTCGACGAAGACGACCAACGTCCACAGCCATTGAACGAAGGCAAAGAAGGTGAAAGGAAAGGAAAGAAAAAAATCAAGAAGAAAGTGAAAAAGAAAACTGAGACTGTAAATGAAGAAACAAAACCTGCACCTAAGGATAATAATAACGTAACAAAAAAACGGAAAAATATAAATAAAGTGGAGAAATTAGTAGGCAGTAAAGGAGGAAGCAAAGACAGAGAAAGAACCAAGAGTAAAGGACGCAAATCGAAATCGACTTCTGAACTGATCGTCGGTGAGCAAGAAAACAACGATTCAAATAGTGCCAAATTAGAGAAACCAAAAACTAAAAAGAAAATGCCTAAATCAAATACAAATTCTAAACTGAGCTCGAAGAAAGAAACTTTATCAGACAAAATTTTATCACCAGAAACTAAAAAAAAATCTATTAAAACAAATCTAACTGAATTGAAAGGAAAATAAATTGATTGCTTACTTTTCTCATCTTCTATAATACTTGCCAAATATTATAAAAATTTTAAATCCAATTTAATTTCAATTTAAGTGTCAAAATGATAAATCACCTGTCAACAATTATTCTTTTGTATTATCTATTTTATTACCTTTTCTGTAACAATTTTGTATTTTGTTTTAAAGTAATTATTTCTGATGGCAATCTCAAGAAATTGCATCTTTCAGACCTCAAATTAATTGAAATTAGACCAGTTAAATTTTAATATTTCATTTTGTAAACAATAAAATTTCTCACTCAAACTAGAAGCGTCACCGAAATCTTTGCATTGAAACAAGCCTTTAGACGTCTTATTTATTTTGATTTTGATAATGAATTCTTTAATTTTAACATGAAATAAATTAAAAAATGGTTGCCAATAATAATAAATTTTAGCCTGAATTAATGTTAGGGGGTAAATCAAGTTCAGATTTCCCCATATGTATTTTCAAAATTTCAGTAATTGTCCGGCAATTCTAGGCCATCTTTAAAAGATACCAATTAAAATGTATTTCGGGATTGCAAAATGCGTAAATACTTTTACAATCGATGGATACAGCGGCTTTCAGCAAAATAGTTAACCAATATTCCACAAAAATATTTATTTACTTTTATTATTTTAAATACCCTTTTGTTTCTGACAATTACTTGCACAACAAAAAGAATTAACTTTTATACTAAATTATTTTAATTTTTATAGTTCTGTCAAATAAACACATTAAAAGCTGTTGTTTCAACAACAGATGCAGTTTGCTCACGTGATGTACCAACTGCACTGAAATAAACTTTTTTTTCATTTTTAATACATTAACTGTAGGTAGCGGATTGGTTATATGTAAACAAGTAATGCATCCGGCGCATTCAAAATAAGCGGAATTGAGTTTTATTGAATCAAAAAAGTAACTTCCACAGACACGGTGGAACATCCTAAAATCATGTATTTTAGAAAAATAACTTTTATAAATTTAATGGTAGTAGTGTTTGTAATAAGCGTTGAATCAGCCAGAGACGTTGTATTAGTTCACGGACTTTTATCGAATACAGATGAATTAAGTTCATTAGAAAATTACGTTCGGAAGGTAAATATAAAATTATTTAAAAATTTTAAAAATTATATTTTAACTATACTTTCGAAAGTACAGACATTACCGCATGTAAATGTAACCGAAATTAAATTATTATACCACGGGAAAAGCTTTATGCCTTTATGGCATCAAGTCCGAGTTTTCGGTGAACAATTACGAGCTATTTCAAAAGATGACAAAAACGGGATTAATCTTGTGTGCTTTTCTCAAGGTTATTAATATTTTCTGTTTTCGATTTATATTACTCAATTGATCTTGGAATTATGAGCAGGGGCATTAATTTGTCGAGGAATTATCGAATCTGTGAAAGATCACAATGTGCACACATTCATTTCATTAGCGGGTCCCCAAATGGGAGAGTTTGGAGGTAAGATTAATGGAGAATATTAAAAACTTAAAATTCATACTTTTAATATTTTATAGTCCCTAGTTTTTTACCTCAAACTTGGATATTTAATACAATTAAAGATATGGTTCAGTGGGTTGCCTATTCAGCACTTGGACAGCTTTTGTCAGTTGGTGGATATTGGAGAGGTAAAAATAATAATTTAAAAAATAATAAAAATTAATTTCTTTCTTTTTTCTACTGCTTTTGTTGAATCGTCAGATCCACACCATTTAAAAGAGTATAAGGAAAGATCAGAGTTTTTGCCAGTTTTAAACAACGAAGTGCCTCATATCAATGATAAAGGTAATGTTGTTACAGCAATTAAGAAAATGATATCCCCCTCATAAGTTCGTAACCAAATGATATTGTCAAGGCATCGTTTCAGTAAACTCAGAAAAATTCTGATAGATATTAATAAATATTGGGCGAATACCAGAAAATATCAATAAAGTATAGTGCCAGGATAATATTATTTTATTAAGCTTTAAGCCACCTGGACATTAAACTATTATTTTAACAGTTTAATAGCTATTAAGCTAGAAACTATTAAGCTATTTAAACAAATAGTTTAGAATTCGGGACTATTTCCCAGTTCGTTAAAAGTTTTTTTGAAATTTTTTATTTTAATGAACTTTCCTAGTTGTGAGGGGGAAAAAAAAGAAAAAGGCAGAAAGGTAACTGAAAAAAATAAAGATAAAGAGTTAGAAGAAAAAAATAACAGAATAATGACAAAATAATGGAAAGAAGTGAACGCGAAAGAGCGTTCACATAAAAATTATTTTTAGGTCTTTTATATTCTCATTAAGTAAAATAATAAGAAAAACCTTCAAAATTATTCTCCTTAAAATATTTTAAACACCTAATAAACAAAATATCGTAATTTAAGTGGATAATATCAATCTTGATATATGCGAGTGATATATATCGCATATTTTATGGGAAATTTTTTTTAAATAAGTCATTGAGCTGAGCCCAATAGCCTAAGAATCAATATATGCGTTCAAAGCTTAAAATTTGCTTTAATAATGTCATTTTTTACTTTATACAGCCTTTTAAAATTTAGCAGAAGTCACTTTTTTTGTAAACACACCTATAAGGAAACAAATTATAAAATGCAATTTTGACTGAAACATACTTAAAAATAGATAAAAAAAAATAAATAAATAAAAGTACCAAATTTGAGACATTTTATAGTGCAATTTTCAATTGTTGCCTTTTAAAGTGTTGATGAATGTATGATGTCATCTCCAATTGTAAAAGGCAACTATTGGAACTAATCAAAAGTAGGAAAAAACAAACAGTTTTAAACGCACCTAATGACCTAATAACATTTCGGTTTAAATTAAAAAAAAAAACCCTTTATATTCATAGGAAAATATAAAAAAAATCACTTTTCAAAAATTTGATTACAAAGCATATAACATAACACTTGTTAGTTACAGTTGACAATGTGGCCGATTAAGTTACACACAAAAATATTTACAATTCTAAAAGAACTGAGTGAATTGATTAATAATTAATTCAGGGCCACAGTTGCACTAACCCTCAATTAACATCTAATCTAACATATATTTAACATTAGCCAAACTCTAGTTAGTGCTCAGTTAATTAATAACTTACTATTCATTAGAGTTCAAAAAAAACTTTTTGAAATTGAAACGACTTGTGTTGTGTGGCGGCCCAGATGATGGAATAGTAAAACCTTGGGAATCCAGGTACCACATTTTCCGAATAGCACATTTCATTAGAATAATAAAAAAAAATTTTAATAACTGACTTTATACAATTAGCATTTTCGGTTTTTACAATGCCGACAACAAATATGTGCAAATGAAAGAACAAGAGGTAATATAAACTTTTCATTTCAAGTGAAATTAATTGTAAAATTTTTAAAATAATAGATTTACAGGAAAGACACATTCGGACTTAAAACACTCGATAAAAGAAAGGCTATTACATTAATTGTAGTTCCGAAGATCTCGCATTACGATTGGAAAATAGATTACCAGTTGTTCACCAATTTTTTATTACCGTGGCTAAAGTAAATTGGAAATATAAGTTGTACAAACTACTTAACAAATAAACGCTTACCACAATTTTAAGGCATGGAATTTAATTCTGATAAAATAACAATTTTTTTTACAAATGTTTTGAAAATTCTATTTCGATAAAATGTTAGGAATTTGCAATCAAAAACATTATTTTCCAAATGTTTACTAAAAAAAATTATTCTCTAACCAAAATTATTTTATCCAAATAATTTCTAATCAAAATATTTTTACTGAAATATATTTGGAAAAACTACTTTCCAATCTAAATTAAATATAAAGATATTTCTAGTTGATAAATATTTGTTTCAAATGCTGATTAAAGTTTAGAATAATGTCAGAAATAAAATTATGAATATTCAAGAGATAATGTAATTTAACATTGTTTTAATTCTATATTTATATTTATGATTATACAGTTACAAAAAAAATGTATACAAACTGTAAATCAAGAGCAATACTCAATTAATAAAAAAAAGTTAAAAAGTTAAATCTAAAAATAACTGGGCAATCCCAAACGTCTGGAGACTGCAATCCATTTGAATGCGAATTCAAACGAAGTAGCGAAATTTGCAATAAATTTCTATACGGACCTCACGCGCTACTCCCACCGACAAAGACAGTCAAAAAAGCAGAAGAAAAAGAATTGTGAAGAAATAACAGCAAAAATAAAAAAATACATTAAAAGAAAAACTATAAAGAAACCAAAAATTCTATCTAAAGAAAACAAAAAAAAATCTAAATTCAAATGAAAAATGAGGAAGTAGATGAAAGTATAAAAATAAAATTCGCAATAAAAAAATCGATGCCCGAATTCTCATTACTGAGCAGAAATTGAACATAGAGATATTATCAGAAAAAAAAATCTACCCAATCAAAAATCTAATTAAATTGAAAAGAAATTAAAAATTGGTTACTTACTCTTCATCTTCAACTTTACAAATTATTATATTTTCTAAACAAATCGTCGTGTTTGTAAAATCAATTTTTTTAAAGCAAAAAAATCAACGAAATTTATACCCCGTCTGAATCCAAATCTTGTCCAATTCACCTAGAAAAAAAGAAAAAAAATAGCATAGGAACTGGAGCATTTTCAAATCAAACTCGTACACACTAAGAAATAATAATTTTAGTCAAAAATTTTAAAATCTTAAAATTCAAATTTAAATTCAATTTTTTTTAAACATAAAGTGATGAAATCACTTGCACAACTATTATTATCTCTTATTAACTATTAAAGCCAATTTTATTTACAAATAAAATTTGTAAATAATTTCAACTTAGTTATACAAGTGACTTCAAAAATTATATGCAACTCATTCGCGCGCGTCACTGGCCTTGGAGCAGACTTTCTGCGGCCATTGGCTTTCAACTGGCAGTCTCAAGACACTGCAACTTTAGACCTCGAATTCATCTGAAGCTGGGGCCTGTGAGGAATAAGGCATTAGAAAGATAAAAGTTAATAATTCAATTCAGTTTTTGTTCACAATAAAAAATTTCTTTTCCTTTAATTAAATCAAATTCTTTTCCATTTAACATTTCACATTTCAATCCTCGCTAACTTGAAGCTGTTAGCTACAACTGCGGCAACAATAAATACTAATTATACAGTTGCAGGTTCATTTATTGAACACTCAGATTGATTACATACTAAATATATTATTTTTGATTAATTGTTGAATATTAATGCTATAAATAATCAAAAATAATTTGCTTTGAAATAATTTGTAATTAAGGAAACAGATTATATTTTTAAAAAAAATTATTTTATCTTGTTTTTATATGAATTTGGATGTATGGATTTTTGATAGGATGATAGGTTAAAGGCAGGGAAAAAATAAGAACACCAATTACCACTCGTGACCTCACACCATGATGTGCTTTTTTTATTCTAGGGAAGCTACGCAGACAGATACAAATGGCAGTCAACCTAATTAGCAGAGAGAAAAGTTTTAGACAAAAATTTTCTTTATAATATTAATTTAAAAAAAAAAATAGAATCAATCAGCACATCTATGCAGAATAAGGATTACATATTTAACATGTTGATGAAAAAAATTGTACATATCTATTCTGTAACAATTTACTCACTTAACAGATAGGAAAAACAAATTCATTATTATAAATTAATGCACAAAAATTTTACCATTAAACTGATTTCACAGTTTGAATTCCATCGTATGTATTGTACTGGTTTGGAATGATAAAACTATTTCACTACACAAGTATGTTTAAATATCGATTTCAACATATTTAGGCCAACAATAATGCACAACCAAACCCTGACAATAATAAGTTGTTTAAATAGCAGATAATGACCTGTTTACCATTGTATTACATTCTTAGTACAATCATCAAAATGTTTCAAGATTTAAAAAAGTCAGAAGGGATTTCTTACTCAATTTTAAGAATTTTAAAGTAAATAAAACACTTTTTTTTCTTTTCAAACACTTAACACAGGCCTTTTGTCTGATTTCAAATACCTCCTGTAACAATGAGACCATAGTTAAATTCTCTCCTGAATAAATGGATGAGTAAGTGCTTGATTGATGGAGATCCGTTTAGAAGGATCTAACATTAAAATTTTCTCGAGCAAATCACGTAATTGGCCCACTTTACGAGATTGCTCGTCGGGCAAATGCTGATAACCGATGAGGTCTGCCAATAGGTCTTTACTTTGAGTAATGGTCGTTATTACAACGACTTTTTCCTAAAAGTGAGAATAAAAATAAGATTAAAAAAAACTTTTACGGTGAAAATAAATAATAAGATAACTTACTCTTTCCGTAACCTTGTCAACTTCATGGTATAAAAAATTACAATTTTGATCAAAGTGCTGATCTCGAAATGCACCTTTACGAATTAATTTATTAGGAAATTTTCCCTTCAGGTCCATGAAAAACTTGAGCATCTGATTGTTGGTTTTTCCGGGAAAAGCAATCTTACCAGTGTACAATTCGTATAAAGTGCAACCTACACTCCACATATCTATACAAAAATCGTAGCCAAACCCCAAAACTAAAACAAAAAGAAAAAATACGTAAAAATTATAAAATCGTTATTTTACAATTTAATGTTATCAAAATCATATTACGAAATAGTAATAAAATAATAATTTGATAATTTAAGTGATTACATACTGATTTCAGGCGCCCGATAAAATCGACTGACAAGGTATGGAGTTATGTCATTCTCAGCTACATGCGATGCAGAACCAAAATCACAAAGTTTTAAAAGTGATTTTCTCTCATTAACCTTAAGCAGAAATAGAATTTAGTTCAAACTTAGTAAAAGAAATAATCATCATTACCAAAATATTATCCGGTTTTATATCAGCGTGTAATATATTACAGCGTTTTAGCAACTTCAATGCTAAAAATAATTGTTGGCTGTATGAGCGAACTGCTTTAATGTGAAGTCCCACGTCTTTGCCGTACTTTTTAAGAACTTCTCGAAGATTCATGCTAAAATACAAGAAATAGAATTAATCTCAAAATTAGTACAAACCGTACAATAATCATCACCTTAACGGTTCAAATACAAGGCACAAATGTTGCTTGTGGAAGAAATGTCTGAATAAGCGTAGGCAGTGAAATTTGTCATCAGGATCAGCATCGTTCAATCGTCTAAGCATTTCCAATTCTTTTAATCCAGTTTTATGCCTAAAAAAAAAAAATTTGTAAATAAAATTTCTTTATTTTAATTATAGCCATTGAATAACTCACATTATTTCATTGTTGCGGATAATCTTTACTGCCACATCCATACTAGCTCGAGCAGCATCACGAGCACGGATAACGTTACTAAAAACACCCTGACCTGTGTAGCCATATACGGTATACCGCGAATCCAAAATTTCTCCAATTCTAACACCTTAAAATTGAAATGTCAATATAAATACTTAAATTTTGAAAATAATTAATTTCTCATTACGATAATATCCTTCAGCGTCATCCCAATTATCCATTAAGTTTGGATTTTCATGAAATCCTCGGTGAACATTTATAGTTCCAGGGCTCTAAAAATATATAATACATTGCTTTAGAGCAAACTATTAAAGCAAAAGCACTTACATCGTAAACTTCAGCAAACATATCAGTTTCTGAAAACATGTCCATTACGTGGCGCTTGTTTTCTAATTAGAAAAATGAATATATAAATTCCTTGTTAACCTAATCAAATGTAGAATAAATTTAATTACTTCACCTTTGGTATCAGTTTTGTTATCAGTTTTTGTAGAATTTTCTAAAATTTTACGCTTATCAATCACCGATTGCTCAAAATCTTCCAACTCTGATAAGTGAGCAGCATCAGCTGCAGCTGCTTCTCCGATCGCGACCGAATCGGGAGTCGAAGCTCTGCTTCCCAGTTCTGAGTCGACCGGATTGGAAAAATTACTATCTTCTCGATGAGATGGAATTTTAAGACGCTGTAAAGAAAACAAGAAATTTTAATTACACTGCTCAATTAACTCGTTACATTTCGTCATTACTTTCAGTAATTCTTCACGTTGTTTACGCCGCTTTTCAATGATCATTTCTTCATCTTCTTCGTTATCTAAATCAATATCTTTCATACTAAAATTAAAATAAAATTAAAGTTACAAATACAAATCTCGTCCATTCTATTTCATTTACATTCGTTTACCTTTCTTCATCCGATGACACGTTAATATGCTTCACTTGACCTTCTGATAAACTCCCCTTGAATTTATCTTCGGCCGTTCTTCTGCGATACGAAGATCGATGACTGCTTCTTCCACCCCGAGGGTAGCTCCGTGAACGTGAGCGACGAATTCTGCCTCCTCGACTTCTGCGAGAAATTGTTAAGAAAAGAAAACAAAAACAAAAAATTCGCAACTCACCGGCTTCTCGATCGTCTTAGCGGCGAACGACTTCTCACTCTCCTGTGTGGCGAGCGGCTCCTTTCACGTTTATGCAAAGAGCGACTTCTCGAACGTCTTTGTAATGAACGGCTTCTTGTTCGCCTCTGCAAAGACCTACTTCTTCGTCTGCCCGATGGTGAATCGTATCTCCTTTTAATGGGTGATCTCGAATGACTTCTTCTTCTGACCACAACGTTAGCTTGATGACGGTCGCGATCCCGTTGGTGCGGAGAACTCCGACGAGATGGTGTGTGACTGCGCTTATTGCTGGGAGAGCGACTCGAACCGGGTTGCTTAGAGACTAATTTCTTCTCTTTAGAAGGCGATCGTTTCTTTTCGTTTACTGGAGACCGGCTCCCTTTACGCCTTGTCAAATCCTCTTTTGAAGGTTTAGGTATTTTGTTTTCTTTGTTATTTTCTTTCGTGTGATTTTCCGAGCTTCTTTTCACTGGTTCTTGATCGACTACTACAGTTGACGATTTAGACGTACCAGATTTTTCAGCCGATTTCATTTTGTCCGGAGTTCTGCTGGTTCGCTTCACTTTACTCGGTCTGGTCGGTGAAGTTTTTTCTTTCGTCGATGAATGATCGGAATTTGAGCGCTTTCGATTTTTTACTTGACCAGATTTTTCTTTCCCTGAAGAAATTCGTTTTTTCACGCGTTGGTCTTCGCTTATCTCGTTAACATCTTCATTTTCAGAAGATTGGTATCCTTGAGCGATCATCGACATGCCACCTTGAGTTAGGCATTCTAAATTTGATATGGAGCGATCTAAACTATCAGTGTCTAAATCACTAGCCAACAATTTCGCTTGAAGTAAAGCTTTTTGCTTTTCTAAGTCTTCCAAATTTAAGTTAGCATCGTCTATTTCGCCGTCTAAATCGAATTTAAGTACAGGCGTGCTTTCTATCGTTTCATTTCCAACGTGCTTTTCACCTTTTCCACTTTTACTTTTCTTATGCTTGTGCTTGTGTTTGTGTTTTCTATTGTGAAAAAGATTTGTGAATAATTTTAATGCAAATAAAACATAAGTAAAACTTACTTTTCTTCGTGGCTATTAGATGTGGCATGTTTATGCTTGTGCTTGTGGCGATGTTTCTTCTTTTTCTTATGACTATGATGTTTTATAACAACCTTTTCATCTACATCGCTGGTATTAACCTTAACCTTTTCCGGCGTGTCTAGACTTGATTCAGAACCACTAAAAATTGAAAAATGATTCTAATTAGTTATTTAGGAATTGCTAAATTTATAACCTAAATTCTAAGAGCTATTATATTTATGTGAATTTCAGTTTCTAATTAGGAACAAAATTTATAGCTGATTGCATATTTGAAATAAACGATTACTCTTAAGATTATCATTCGGTTAAGTTGTAAAACTGACTCCAGGTACAGTTATATTTATCTATCAATGTTAATAACCCAGAAATACAATGAAATTAATTACCTTAGAGTGGCATCCTTGTCTAAGTCAATGCAATCAACGGACGCCATTACAGTAACTTTTAGTTTATTCCCAGAATTCAAAGCGCTGAATTCGTACGAATTTGTTGAAAGGCGATAGAGGTCGCAATCAACATCGGTGAAGATTCGTAAACTAACATCAAAATGTTAGCCGCAAGATTGCAAGCAATTGGAAAATGCTTTGTAATTTATTGACATATATTGATAGTAAACTTATACCAATGCTATAATTAGTTTTTACATTTAATTAGAGTCGCACTTGTGGAATTCATACTTCGACTGCTGTAAGTGGCGCTGGAAGTGATTTGTTCGTGGTAAGCCTAATTATTATATTCATTTTATTATTAAAGAGTGATGCCTGTATTAAATTTAAATATTAAAAATTTTCTTCTAGCATAGAGATACAAAGGAGAATAATGCTGAAACAGCATTTGAATTTACGCAGGAAAATATGCAGGTTTGTACCAAAAGAAATAAAAGTGTGATTACAACAAGCTGTGAATATTTACTTTTATTTTTAAGAGAGCCGACGCTATTATGGCTATTTATCCAGAGGGCCACGAAACAGCAGCTGTTATCCCATTGCTAGATTTAGCGCAACGCCAACATGGTATAATTATAACAATGTAAAAACAAATTGCACTCAGATAAGTTAATTGGTGTTTTTTATTATTTAGGTTGGCTGCCTATTTCTGCAATGCATAAAGTTGCTGATATGTTGAAAATGCCAAGAATGAGAGTCTACGAAGTTGCAACCTTTTATACAATGTTCAATCGGTAAAAAATTATTTCTCGGCATGGCCAAATTCATTATTAAATTAATAAATGGCTTAGATTTAAAAAATAATTTATGTTTAATTAATACAGAAAACCTGTTGGTAAATTTCATGTTCAAGTATGTACCACAACTCCTTGTTGGCTGAAAGGTTCAGAGGAGGTTGTTAATGTATGCAAGAAAAAATTAGGTAATTGAATATCAGGTACTGTAAAATATAAATTTTGAAAATTGCATTTATTATAGGTATTAAACAAGGTGAAATGACTAAAGACGGCACGTTTTCCTTGATGGAAGTTGAATGTTTAGGTGCATGTGTAAATGCACCAATGATACAAGTCAACGACGATTATTACGTAATTCAGAAAACGAATATCACATTAAATTTAATTCAAAATTATTATTTTTAAATAGGAGGATTTAACACCTAACGATGTCGAGCAAATTCTCGACGAATTAAAAAGTGGAAAAAAACCCAAAGCAGGTCCACGAAATGGTCGATTTGCATCGGAACCATTGGGAGGTTTGACATGCTTAAAGGGGACTCCGCCTGGACCTGGATTTGGATGTCGGTCGGATTTGTAAATAAATTTTAAAATAATGTAAAATTTGTTAGATAATTATATAATATTGTATAAAAACAAATTAGAAATAATAAATTGAGTCTGAAAAATTTTCTTTTCATTTAATATAAAACTGTAGATTTATTTCAGAATTATTTTCGGTGCGATCATACAAGGACCGGTTGTTTATGAGGTTCTTTAATTATTTATACAATTTCATGATTTATTTACACTTGATTTGAATGTAACGTTATCCTTTAAATGAAGACCACAACCATTAAAATTTATGTACAAATTACAAAACCCATTGAAATAAACAGCACAAAAATTAAACACACAATAAAAGAAATAAAGATTTTTAAGTTGATAATACATTATATTGCTTTGGACGTATTCAAATTATGCAGCATCTTTTAGCTTTTTTAAAAAGAAATTATTATAATCAAGTTATACGAGGAATCATTTAAGCTCACTGCTTAATGACTGCAAAATTGTCTTTAAAATGCATTACGCTCATATCATTACATTATTTGTTGCATACGGAAATCAAATATTTACATGCGGTTGCTAAATTGGAATGTAAAAAGTAAATCACAATTTATTTTTAAATCGTAACAAAAATTCATTCCATGCGTTTTAAAAAAAGTTTTAACACATTCAAAATATCTCCATTAATAACTTGGAAAAACCTGATTGCATATTTTTATAACTATTTTGCATCAATAAATTTTGAGCATTTTTTTTCCTTCATAAAATTCCTTTTTTAAAATGCAAATAAGCAATACAGGAAAATTTAATCTAAAAATATTAGAATTTAAAAGGAAAAAAAATTTTTTCTCTCCCTCGAATTCATAATTATGAGTTTAAGTAAATTCAACATCAAAGAAAAATCGGAAAAATTATACAAAAATATAAATTATCGCTGAAAGAAAAGCTTACTTCACCGATAATTAAAAACAAAAAAAATATATAACCAAATTGGAAGTTCACAAAAAATCACAGAGTAACGATATTATCATCGTTTGCATCCCTATTATGAATATTATTATTATTATTTGTCCTATCCTCAGCAGACGATGCTGATGTATCATCAAAACTAATCCCAGTTAAGTCCCGAATTTCATCTTGATCGTAATGATCGTCATCACTAATTAATGATTGTTGCGATTGATGAGAACCCGATGAGACTTGAGATGATCGACCGAATGATCCACGCGATGGAGTGGGTAAATTTCGTTGATTCGCAGGTTTAACCGTGATTATTAAATTCGAACTGTTAGCTACCATCATGTCCGTAACTTGATCGAGTGTTTTACCCGCCACTTCGATTCCGTTAACTTCGAGAACTTCGTCGTTAACGGCCAACAAACCCGTGCTTTCCGCGAGTCCTCCGGGAACCAAACGTGAAATGAAAATACCCGGAACTTTCTCCAAACCATTTGGAGTGACTCGTACACTCGTGCCATCTCGTATGTAAAATCCAAGCGGTTTATCCGAGCCGTGTTTAAGTAGCCGAACTCGTCGACAAGTCTCGGGAACGATATCAACGTCGATTATTGCGGACACCTGGCGGAAATCTTCGGGAAGGCTTATGGAAATGGACGGTTTGAATTTTGAATTGCCGCCACCTAAAACTTGAGTGATGAGATTTTTCTTTTTATGTGCATTACCATATCCGTTGATTTCTTCCCAACTTTCACCTGCAAAAAAAAAATTTTTTTTAAATTAATTTTATTCAAGATTAATTTTTGATTTAAATAATTAAGCAATTTGATATATGAAAGGATTAAATTGTTTTTATTTCTAATCAATTTTTTTTTTAAAGATTTAATCAAATTTATGGAATTCCAAACCCGTGATTAGTAAAGATTGTGTAAGTTTACATTCAAAAGAACAGACGGAAACGAAATTGAATGCAAGGGAATCATGGTTCACCTCAATCATTCCTTTTTTTCGACCCACTGAAAAAATTCTCAACCTAATGTGATTCAATCCAAAAAAAATTTCTAATTCCAACGTCATGAATCAGCTATAGAAGGGCGTTGGGAACAGGTAGTAATTTTTAAGCTCAAACTCTGTGCTCAAATTGTGCGTATCCGGTTAAATGAAATCTTATGAAAAGATCTTACTTTTTTCTTTTCTACTATCATTTGATCCAATTTTTTTTCAATTGCCTATTTATTTCGACACAATTATTTTTTGATTGACACACTCAAATTAAATGTTTAAAACACATCTCAAGGACCTCGTAATTGATGGGAATATTTTTTCATTTGCAAAATTCATTTCCCAATTATTTTTTAACCTTATTTTAACACTCGGTAAATTTGAGATGGGTTATTAAAAAACATAACATGATCCCCACCATCTTATTTTTCCACCTACATCTGGTTCAAATCACACTCCCTGACAAGAAATAATCTCTCCCTTTATGGTAAAATGATATGTTGAAAGTAAACAGGGTAATAAACAAATCGCACTGCGTTAATACATATAAATAAATATATACAAATAACACAGATTTTTTTAAAAAATCATGACATAAATATCAAAATGATTATTTTTCAATTTAAAATTTATCAGAATTACATTATTTAATTCCTACTGATAAAGTTCTTCGAAAAATTCATTCATCATTTATAATTACAGAAAGAAAAAAGTAATAGTTTTTTTAAAATAAATTGTACAATTAAAATTGATTACTCATCATCTAAAAACCCATTTTTTTAAAAAAATTAGTACTTTAGCCGCCTCACCTGGATTTGTAACAAAGAAATCCAAATTTGATTCATAACACGAGCACAGTTGGAAAATCAAAATAGATAATACGATCCATTAAAAATTCAGGGTCACAATTTTATAAGGGCAATTTATGAATAAATTCAAATATAAAAAAAAATCGAAAAATGCAAATAAAAATTTTTTTTTCTTGCCCACAATGACATTTGTGAATACAAAACAATTGACCCATATTAACCTCATATTGCACTGAGAAAACTGACACACATTTCGTAAAAATAATGTCCATCATTAAAACCTAAAAATAAAAACGTTTTAAAACGACTACTGAATTTCAAACCGCATAATTAAAATAAAAAATAAAATTCATGAGGGATAAAATAAACACGAAACGGGTCCTTGACCTAGGACTTTCAGACCCCAAAACATCCAGTTCAAGCGATAAAATATCTCATTAGGGGTGGGTTAAAAGCTAACATACCAAAGTCAAACTCGATGCCCAAGTTTCCTCTTACGGAATTCCTAACTTAAAACACATATTGACTCATACAAATTATTGAGTGATTATAAATATTTAAAAAAAAATTTTTTTTAACAAAAAACAAAAATAAAGTTCAAATTAGAGTATACCCTTTCTCTGTACAAGCAATCTTATGATTGTTTTGCATGATTGTAAAGCTTTGGCAAAATTATCGTCATTATTTATAGGAAGGAGGTCTCCGTGGACATCGGTGTAGCACACGGTGAATGCCAAATCTCGAAGCCTGTGCAAACTTTCGATCAAATTATAAAATTCTTCAAATTTTGCTACTTTTCGAGGATCGATCGAGAATCGACGGAATTCAGCATCAAACTAAATAAATAAAAAAAAGTTTTTAAAAATATATTCATTAAGAATTAAAAAGTAAAATAAAATGAACAAATATTTCTTCATCAATAGAGCGTTAAATACATCAGTTCCGCCCCTTAACTTTAATGACTCAACACGATTTAATAAAAAAAAAATAAAATATTTTTCCCAAAAATAATTCACTTTCGTCGTTAATCAGCTTACAATGGAAACAACATGGGAATACAAGGTTTTAACTTAAATTTTTACTAACATTATTTCTCTACTTTTCCTCATTTAGGCCTAACTGATCTCTTTACCACGTTCCACTGGCCTACGTTTCGCTGTTTATATGGTCATAACTGAAAATCAATAGATTTTTCTTTTGAAAAAAGAAGGGAGACTTGTTGAATTTTTCGGTTGAGTTAAAGATTTGATGGTTTTTAAATACAGTTAGAGAAAAATAAATTGAATCGCTACTTCAAACTTGAATATTTTATGCGCATAAATAAGCATCATTGTCATAAGGACAATGTAGCAAAGATATCCATTTTGATGTTATCTTGCATTTGAATAAATTGTTGCTAGGAATTTGGAACTGTTTTTGGTTATAAAATTCCTAAAAGTTTTTCATTTTTAAGCTATCAAAAACATATTTTATCAAATTCAGTTTGACTATGAATGACACTTTTCATTATGTTTTCGAGATATGGATGAAGAGCGTAATTTGTTTATAATTTTTTTGAATGGCAAAGTGTGAGGTAAATGAATGTGTGTTACCAAGTTCCCAAACTAGTTTTGTGTTTAATAAAGCATAATTGGAATGTTTGCGCCCTACACTTATTGTATGTCATTACACAACACAGCACAGGTACCACAGATACGGTAAAGTGAGAAATGCGTAAAATATATGTTAATAAATTACCTTGCTTTTGACTTCTACGAAGTAGTTATCAGATTGATGGGAATGTTTAGAACTTTTCGACATTTTTTACACATTTAAACTACTCTAAATGGAAAAACTGAGGACTAATTTGTATGATCACTAATAACTGCGACCTTCTACCGCACAACCCTAGGCCGCACAATACTTCGATGACGTCATAGCGCACCTGCTTCTATCCTCGTTCCAAGTTTTTTTTATTAACTTTCAATCATAATTTTTATTAGTTTAATAACTGATTAAAATTTTTAAAAAACATTTTTAAATTAAAGATATCTCTAAAC
Source organism: Henia vesuviana (assembly GCA_034696185.1). NCBI lineage: Eukaryota > Metazoa > Arthropoda > Chilopoda > Geophilomorpha > Dignathodontidae > Henia > Henia vesuviana. Next base: position 26,083 of record JAQFZU010000007.1, read on the forward strand.
TTTTTAGTAAATTTATTTCGACCAAACCAAATTGTTTTCTTGCTTTTGTATGAAAATGGCGGCGACCTCGGCATGTTTGGATATTTAAAATCCCGATAAACAGTGTTGAGTTTTGAATGAAAATGGGTCTTTTAACTGATCCTTCCGAACAGGAGAAAATACCCAAACTAATAGTTTCTTATCACAATATTTTATGCATTGTCAGTTACTGCACTGGAATAATATTATTTCTTTTATTGGCATTTAAACCTTACGGCATTGGCAAGTTTGCAAAAACAAAATAATTTCTAAATAAATTTAATTATTATTTTATTTTACAGGAGTTTACTTCTCCGAGAACGCTCTCCTTCCTGGTTTAGTCGATTTACATTTTCGAAATGAACGCGATGCAAATTCTTATTACGATCGCCTTAAGACTGAATCGGAGAATTTTCCTGGGTAATGCAAATGATTAAACAAAATAAAAGAAAATTAACATTTTATTCTTAACAGTGGTATCCCCCAATCGTGGCTGATCGCAGCATTTACACAATTAGGTTTGGAGACTTATTCGCACGAATTTGTTGTAAATAATCCTTTGGGATCAGGAAAAGTATTGATAGAACACAATAAATAATTTATTGTTTTTAAGGCTAATAATGTTTTATAGAATATTTCTGGAACAAATATTTACGCAATTTTAAGAGCTCCACGAACGGCAAACACTGAAGCATTGCTTTTGTGCGCTCCATTCAGACCAATTGACAGTACTCAGAAAAGTACTTTATCTGGAATCGCAATTATGTTGGCTACTGCAAAACATTTTAAAAGTATTTTTAATTCGTACTTATATTTTTTAAGATTTAAATAATTTTTATTTTGTTTTTAAAGGATTTACATATTGGGCTAAAGATATAATTTTCTTAATCACTCAGCATGAACAACTTGGAATTCAAGCTTGGCTCGATGCGTATCATCAAACAGATATATCAAATCGTGGTAAAGAGTGATTATAAAATTGATTGGAATTAATATTTAATTTTTTTTTTTTAAATAGTGATTCAAACTGGTGATTTACCGGCTCGGAGTGGGTCGATTCAAGCCGCTCTTAATCTTGAGATTGCTGAAAATAAAATAAATCATTTTGATGTTAAAATTGAAGGATTAAATGGTCGACTTCCAAATTTAGATTTTTTTAATTTGGCCTGTCGTTTGGCATCTCACGAGGGCTTTCGAGTAACATTCAAAAACCAAGTGCAAAATCATTTTCATTTTTTAATTCGTTAAAAATTAAATTTTTTTTATTTTATATAGGAAGAGTCTACATCATCTGACATGTATCTCAAATGGAAACGTTCACTAAAAACACTGTGGATGATGATGCGAAGTCAGGCGACTGGAACTCCAACAGGGAATCATGGACTTTTTCACCGTTATCACATTGAAGCGCTTACTTTAGATGGAAAATCTACTAACAAATATGGACGAACTTACGGACATACTGAAATGGGATTGTAAGATACGAAATTAGAAAATTCTAATGATAGAAAAATTGATTAATTATTTTTCGCCATTAGAATGCTAGAAAGCATTTTTAGAAGTTTAAATAATCTCTTGGAAAGATTCCATCAATCGTATTTTTTCTATTTGTTACCATCAGTTAATTGGTTCGTCTCGATTGCATTATACATGGCTGCTTTTGCAGCGATTGCTGTCGGAATAGTTATAAAAGTCAGTTAAATCTTTTTAATCTGAGACTTAAATTTAATTATTTGACTTGTCACAGGCAGTTGCGCTACGAATCGAAACAAATAGATTATCAGGAATCCAAGCGGAATCGATTCAAAGTGGGAAAAAATTAACAAAAATCGTAATTAACCATTAAACGAATTTAGATTATAACGAAATAAGCCCATAAACAATTGATATTTAAGGTTGACTACAACTGGTTAGCAGCAATTCCAATAATCGTTTTGGCATTCACGGTTGGTTCTTTACTATATTTATCACCAGCTTACGTTGTTCGAATTGGACATTATTTCCGTATTAAACCCGAAGTGTCTATTTCGGCCGGGATTCTTGCCATTTACATTGCCATTCTTTTGTTGCCAGCATTCGTTTCCTTGTAAGTACTAAATAAATTAACATTGAATCAAAACAATTTTAAAACGAATTTATTTCAGACATTATTCGAATAAGAAAAGTCAGAGTTGGAAAGTGCTCAAGTGTGTCGCGCTCTTGCAATTGGGTTTATTAACTTTGTCTGTAGCTTTTATAAATTTCTCGTTGGCATTTATAGTAACAGTTATTTACGCTCCCATTTGTACCGAGATAAGCCCATCGCAATCCAGGTAATTGATAGTGGTAAATCATTATTTAAAAGGATATTAATTTGAAATTATTTTTAGATTTGCTCGCTGGCTTAAAGGATTGCCAGTTCTACTTATTTCGCCAATGGGACTTTTATTTCTTTTCGTAGCTTACGATACAATAAATGTGTTTCCAGATATCGGTGGACTCAAGTTAGTTGAAAGGTTATTTTTTGCAATGAGAAATGCAGTGCTGTACAGTATTCATGACGAATACATATATGGAAATTGGATGTTTAGAGTGGCGAGTATGTGTCTACTTCCTATTTGGTTGCAGTTTTGGATAATTACACAAACAAAGACAAATAAAAATGAAAGTTCAGATTAGATTAATAAATTTTTATTATATATATGCAACTGTTAATTTTGCTTCTTTTTTTTTTACTAATGTGACAGGATTTGTTCGCATGAAATGGTTTTTAACAAAATACGTAATCATTTGTTTACTTGTGCTTCTTTATGAAATTTATGAGACCGTTGGTAGAACAATCGTGGCTGTTTATTAGGTTCTTGCCTTTGATATCGGTTAAAATGATATTGGCCAACTGCTTTCCCAATTCAACTCTGTCAATGTAATATAATTAATTACATTTATCCCCTAAATGTTAGTATTTACATATTACTTACCCCCACTGATCGAATGAGTTTATATCCCAAATAACGCCTTGTACAAAAATTTTGTGCTCGTACATGGCGATAAGTGCACCCAATACGAACGGCGTAATTTTGTGAACAATTATTGAATTTGTTGGTTTGTTTCCTTCAAATACCTAAAAAATAAAATGGAAAAATTTTAAATAAATTTTCAATCAAGAAAATTAAAATTTTAATTTATTTACTTTATGAGGCAAGAGATTTTCTAAAGCATCTCCTGATTTCCCCTCTTTAATTAATTCTTCTCGCGCCTCTTCTTTTGTCTTTCCTCTCATTAATGCCTCAGTTTGAGCAAGAAAATTAGCCAAAAGGATCTGAAAGTATCAGATTTGGGTTTTAATTAAGTAAGACAATTCTTTGTCTTTATGTACGTCATGGTGAAGTCCATGTCGAACTGGATTATGCGACTCTATCGGTGCTATAAAGTCAGCAGGGATCATTCTAGTGCCCTGATGTATAAGTTGATAAAATGCATGTTGACCATTTGTTCCCGGTTCTCCCCAAACAATTGGCCCCGTATTGTAATTTACAGTTTCTCCAGTCTTGGTAACACTTTTACCGTTTGATTCCATATCACCTTGTTGAAAATAGGCCGCAAACCGATGCATGTACTACATAAATAAAATAAATTATTTTTTTATTTATTCGAATAAATATAATAACTTACTTGATCGTAAGGCAACAGTGCTTGGCTCGCAGCACCAAAAAAGTTATTGTGCCAAATAGAAATTAATGCCAAAATAACGGGAACCTAAAATTACGTAGTTTAAGAGTTTTTCGCTGAAATTTTCTTTAAAACAAAAATTTACATTTTGATCAAAAGGTGTATTCTTGAAATGATTATCCATAAAATGTGCTCCAGCCAAGAGTGTTTCGAAATTATCCATACCTAAATTAATGGCAATGGAAAGTCCAACGGCAGACCAAAGAGAGTAACGACCACCTACCCACTAAATTCAAGTAAATACATTAAAATAAATACGTTTTATTTATTGTAATTAAAAATTACTTACATCCCAGAACTCAAAAATATTTCTTTCATCAATTCCAAATTTTGTAACCTCCGGAATGTTTGTTGAGAGGGCAACAAAATGTTTAGCAACGGCAGATTCCTACATTTTAAATCTATTTTAGTCATCTCTTTTAAACCCATCTATTATTACTCACATCTTTCGCGCTAGAAATAAGCCATTCTTTAGCTGTAACTGCATTGGTGATCGTTTCTTGTGTAGTAAAAGTCTAAAAATAATCGTTTACACTTTTGTTATTAAAACAAAATATTTAATTACACCTTCGATGCAACTATGAACATAGTTGATTCTGGGTCCAAATCTTTCAATGTTTTAGCTAAATGAGTTCCGTCGATGTTAGATATAAAATGAACTCTTGGTCCAACAGCGTATGGCTTCAATGCTTCAGTCACCATAAATGGTCCCTAAAGGATAGTTGTTATTTATTACGTAAAATATATTTTAAAAATAGAATTTGTACGAGATCAGAACCGCCAATGCCGATATTAACAACATCAGTTATCCTTTTGTTTGAATATCCTTTCCATTCTCCGCATATTACGCTCTGCGTAAATTCTCTCATGTGGTGCAAAACACGATTCACGTCCGGCATAACCTGTGAATTTGTTTTAAAATAATTAAGTCAAGATTTTTTTTTTATAGTTTTTAAATTTTAAATTGAATTTTACATCTTTGCCATCGACACAAATTGGTGAATTGCAACGATTTCTTAAAGCAATGTGTAAAACTGCTCTTTTTTCGGTGACATTTATTTTCTGACCAGCAAACATCAAATCACGTATTTCTTCTACCTCGCGATCTTCCGCCTGCAATAATAAATAATTTTTAAAAATTTTAACTTATTTTACCAAAGTTTGCAACATTTCCATGATCTCATCATTGATCAAATTTTTAGAGAAGTCGATTAAAATTTCTCCATCCTGGGGCAGTTGAAGTAATATGCTGAAAATTAAAAAAAATTAACATAAGTTGCAATATTTGTAATAAAACAACTTGTTGCCTTATAAATTTATAATTGTTAATTTATAATTATTAATAAGTTGATTTTTAATTTTATTTCCTGTGTCACGGGAGAAAAACATTTTATTTTTATACGTTTTTATTGATTTTGTGAGATTATATCATTCAAGTACAATTACTCAGCAATTTTTTTTCAAGGATGTGTTTTCCTAAGCAGCAATGTTATGACCACAACAATTTGCCCTTGAAAAATATTACAATTGTAAGCTTTAACAAAAGTCTGTTTAAGATTTTACATTAAAAAAACTTTTCGTTATTTAGAGATTTCTAAGTTTAAGGCGGCTCAATATAATTTATGCATTGACATTTGTTATTTTCCTACTATTTTTAACCATGACAACAATTTTTTGCATTCATTCCTATGCTATTTATTTTCCCCCATCATTTCTGCACTTCGGCGCGAATAAAAAGTGAAAAAAAAGTTTGTCATCCTCCCAAGGGCGATTAGAGGGTAAAAATAAAGCGAAACTCGCACCTGTATTTCTGGAACCGCTGAGGATCGCAGGCGAACATTTGCCTCATGTTTAGTTTCGATCCGGTTTGCTCGAAATAACAATGCAATTGCTTCCATATGGGCTCTTCGCTTAATAACATTTTCGGCTCTATACTAGACACACTCATTGCCCGCTCCATTCTTTTTCGATTAGCCGGCATATCGTGAAGGTCGTGTCCACAGTGCGGGCAGACGACACAACCAACTGCGAGCGTCAGCGGCGCTACACGTTTAAATAGCACACGGAGCAAACCATAAGCAGAACGGGGAGATTTAAAGAAAAACATGATGTTTTTTGATCTTGAAGCAAGGTTACCGATGCACTGATGTAGGAATTAGTTGTCCTAGATTATAAAAAAAGTAATTTACTTCTAATTTTGATTACGTAAATCTTAATGCTTAGTATTCTTTAAATTTCTTCTTTTTGTATTTTGTTACAAATGTTTTTTTAAAACTGCACAGTCAAAATTTTGGTGGATATTTCAATGATGCATTCTCATCATTGATTTTAGAACGATAATTTAAATTGAGGTGGGTTACTATAGAAACAATTTTTTGTTTTAATTTAAGCGACATCTATGGGAACTTTTTATGTTTAAATGTATAATATAATTTGCCTTCCAGGATCTCGAAAATGAAGACGAATCTAATAAAATTTGGCGGTTCCAAGATCTTGCATTTGATCAAATCAAGAAATTACTGTTCAGGCAATAGTAATTTTGCAACTGTGTCAACTATAATTGGTAATTGGGAGAGAAAATTTAAAATTAACAACATTTCTGAGCCAGATTTATCAATTAGGCATATAATGGTTCACGTACTTAACTTATCTTCAGTAAGAGAATGAAATTATTCATTTAGACTTTAAATTCAATTTTGGTGTTTAAATTTTCAGATTGATGAACTATCGTCATTGCGATCTCAAACTTTAAATTCGTCACAAACTACACAGTTAATAAACTGTTGTCACTGCAGATTATCACGCATGCCAATTCAGTACATCATTGGCAATTGGCAATTTATGGATTTAAATGTTCGATTGATTCCCCCCGTATTCATTCCTCGGCCAGAAACGGAAGAATTTGTTGATATTATTATCAATAAAATGAAGTCGTCAAATTTAAACTCTAAAATTTTAGAAATTGGGTGTGGAAGTGGTGTTATATCATTGGCCTTATTAAAGTCACTTTCTCAGGTATTTTTGTTTTTATACCGATTTTTTATTGTACGCTTCAATTTACATTTTGTTTTCGTAGATACATTGCACTGCCATTGATCAAAGTAAATTTGCTTGCGAACTAACCTTAGAGAATGCCAAAATAAATAATATAGATATGACGAGATTACAAGTTTATCGAGCAAATATTACAGCTTGTGGAATTTCGGGCACTAATTTTGAAAAGAAATTTGATGTTATTATCAGTAACCCACCATATATAGACGAAGAGTTACTGCCAACGTTAAGCCCAGAGATAGTATTGTAAGAATTGATAATTATTTGCAATTTTTTTATTTTAATACATTTCATTTTATTCAGGTATGAAGATCTACATGCATTGAACGGTGGTGACGATGGATTAGAGATTATCAGATACATTATTGACACAGCTCCTAACCTTCTACAGCCAAATGGAAGAATATTTTTGGAAACGGATCCTAAACACCCAGAAATGATACATCAACATTTAAAGCAAACTCAATCTAAATTACGCTTAGTTCAAACATATCGTGATTTTACAAAACAAAATCGATTTATAGAACTTTTTAATAGTTGAATTGACTTTTAAATCACAACCAGTTCAGCGTTAATAGTTGAATTCTGAGTTGCCGCACTTTCTGGTGTCGAAAGATGAAATTTGTGAGTTTTGATGTAATTCAGAAGACCATTCGTTGACGAATCGTGAGTAGTTGCTGGAGTTTGTATTTGTAATTCTTTTTCAATTACTTTAGCGAGTTGTTTGCCCAATTCAACTCTGTTCAAAAGAAAATAAATAAGAAATTAAATTAGAAAAATTATTTATTAAAAGTGTCTTACCCCCATTGATCGTAAGAATTAATATCCCAAATGACCCCTTGAACAAAAATCTTATGTTCATACATTGCTAGAATTGCACCCAACATTAAAGGGTTGAGCTGAGTTACAACAAGGGAATTAGTTGGTTGACTCCCTGGAAAACTCTATTTGAAAATATAAAATTTATTTCACAGAAGTAATTAATTAACATCAAATAACATTTACCCTGAATTTAATCGCACGGCTCACTAAATCACCGATCAATCCACCTTTTTCCAATTCAGCTCGACATCTTTCAATCGATTTTCCTCTCATCAATACCTCAGCTTGACCAAGAAAATGTGAAAGAAGTATCTATAATAAAGAAGAGTTTAAGAGATAACTTGTATTAAGTGCCAGATAAATCCAATACTTACTTCATGGTGTAATCCACTGCGTAAAGGTTTATAGCTTTTAACTGGAGCAATCAAATCGCAAGGTGTAAGTCGTGTGCCTTGATGTAACATCTGATGAAATGCGTGTTGTCCTCTCGTACCCGAATCGCCCCACGCAACAGGTCCTGTTTTATAGTTTACCCTTTTACCGTTGCGAGTAATGCATTTGCCATTCGATTCCATATCCAGTTGTTGGATGTAGTTAGGCAATTTTATCAAATTCTATAATTCAGTTTCTTTGTAAAAAGAAATTCAGTTTTAATTTATTTACTCACCTGATCGTAAGGTAGAATGGCATAGCTCTCGGAATTGTAAAAATTTATGTACCAAATACCCAGAAGAGCGAGAATAACTGGAATCTATAAAATAAACCGAATCACTTTCTAAGGCCATCTAAATTGATTTGATTTAAAAATTTACATTTTTCTCTAATGGTGTCGACCTAAAATGTTCATCCATGAAATGAGCACCGGCACGTAATTCTTCGAATCTGTCCATGCCAATGTAAACAGCGATGGAAAGCCCAATGGCTGACCACAAGGAATATCGACCACCAACCCACTGAATTTCAAATACAAAATAATTAAAATTAAATCGATTTTCTTTGATTGCAACCTACATCCCAAAATCCAAAAACATTTGCTGCATCAATCCCAAATTGCGTAGCAGCTTCAATGTTTGTAGAAACAGCGACGAAATGTTTAGCAACCGCTGAATCCTATAAATAAAATGTTGATTATAATAAATTTCAAAATCCTGAAAATGACATACAAATTTAGAATGCGTTAGAAACCATTCCTTTGCGGTTATCGCGTTAGTTATTGTTTCCTGAGTCGTAAAAGTCTATAATAAAATAAATAAGTAAATAACAATCCCAACTTATTTATATGGTTTATTACTCTTCTTACTTTAGAGGATATAATAAATAAAGTGCTTTCTGGATTCAGTTTTCGAAGAGTAGTTGCGATATGAGTTCCGTCAATATTAGACACAAAATGAAGATCGGGTCCATCAGCAACTTCTCGCAGAGCTTCACTTACCATCATAGGACCCTAAATTAAGTTTAGTGCAGAAATAAAAACTTATTCTCTTTATTATTGCTTGACAAAATACCAAATCGGAGCCTCCAATCCCAATATTGACAACGTCGGTTATTTTCCTTCCAGTGTATCCTTTCCATTTCGCACTTCGAACTTCTTCGCTAAAAGCTTTGATATGTTTTAATTCTGCATTTACATCAGGCATAACCTTCAAAAAATTATGAAATTTATTTTTAACTTTATTTCATTTTCGCAAACCATAAAACATACGTCCTTGCCATCCACCCAAATTGCTTGGTTGGACACATTTCTAAGTGCAATATGCAAAACAGCTCTGTTTTCAGTTATGTTGATTTTTTGCCCCGAAAACATACAATCCCTCGCTTCTTCCACTTTTCTTGCCCTGGCCTACAAAAAACAAAGATAATTAGTATTAATTATAAAACTGTTTATTTATTTCGTATTTAAAACATTTCGCTTCAAGCCATTAATTGTTATGTTTTGCCAAGGAAACTTTGGCAACTGCGGCAAAAATAAGTACGTGCATGAAATTAATGTTAAAAATATTCATGCGAACTCAGTTGAATAGTTGTGCTTTTTTTTTCTCATACGATCAAAGGGTAAGGAAAAAATTATTTAGTCTCGAGAACATTGGCTTCAACATTAAGTAGAAGGCAGTCAAGGCTCGCACACATGAGCTCCTTAAAAAGGCATCGTTCATCGCTGTTATTCTGTGTTACTTTTTGCTGTTACTACAAATAGAATTGAAAGAATTTACTCCTGTTTTGATCTATGGTTATATTACAAATAGCAGTAAAAAATACTTGGTTTTTCGATTAATATATGTGAGTTTTTTTTTTCATTCAATTGAGTAGTATAAAATGAAAATTTAATATTTTGTACCAAATCGAATAAAAGTGGCATCAACTCATCTGTTATCCTATTCTTGGAGTAGTCGAAAAGCATAAAATCCTGTTTTGTTGGTTGAAATATTTGGCTAAAATATAATTAATGTTAAATACAATTTTTTTTCCTAATTTTCTAGAATTAATTTACAAATTGGTCTTGGTTTAAAAAAGAAGTTCAGTCTAAAACCAAGCAAAAAGTCAGTTATGCCATCAATGTCTAAAATTTATGTCAAATTCAAATTCAAATGAACAAATAGATTTTATTTTCCATTTTTTTGGATTTGTTTATTTGATAAAATTAATAATTTGCATAAATCAATTACTGAAAATTAAGACGTTAGTAACTTAAAATTTGCATAAGCAAATCTTAAGTGTTAATATCGTCTCAATTTTCAGTTAAATGCTTATGCTATAACAAATTCGGTTGTTATTTTTAGAAACGTCCTACAGATCTGCTTAAAATTTATTGCATTCTATATTTAATTTTGCACTTGCAAAAATAAAAAAAAATAGGTTTATAATAAAACTGCTATTAAGTCATGTTAAAAAAACTGCATAAAATACCTGTGAGAGAAACTAAAATAATGTGAAAGATTACTATTTTAAATGAAATAATGTAAAATATTATTTAAGAAGTTGACATCAACACTGCAAAGCATGTAATAAGGTTCCATGTTACAACTTACTGAAAACGGTCGAATCGTTGCATATCGGTCAAGAGCAATTGCTTCACATTTATGTCTCTTGCATTTTCGTTGTAATATGTTTGCAAAGCTTTATAAGTTGGGTCATCGGTGAGCCAAGTCGTCTGCATCCAGCCCGCCATCTTTTCAAATGGATAAATACATTTAAAGCCACTTCACGCCACTTGTTATTTAGATTGTAATTCTTGTTAGCAGATGTCGTACCTACTCAAACTATGTGATTAAAAAATGATATTTAATCGATATTTTAGACTTATTATTTAAAAAAAAAAATTAAAAAACATCGAATAACAAGCAAATACATTTTTTAAGTGTACTTTTATTATTTATTAATTAATTTTTTTTTGTTATTTAAAAAAAAGAATTGCCAATTAAAATCTAATTGTGCCGCAAAATAGATATTTTTAATTAATTTTATTTAAAAATTTGTAAAAAATTATCAATTCAAACATTTTAATACGAAGCTGCGCCATAGACGAAAAAATGTACGGCTTTTCATGTGCTTCAGTCAGTTGTGTTGTATAGCGCACACTGTTGTTGTGCTTGTGCCCTCGATTCGGGTTCAGTTATGGAAGATTGCCATTGGTTTTCAGTGTCACCTGAAACGTGGTACGTATTATTATAAAAAATGAATTCGCAGAGCAGAATTCACATTCAATTTCTATGCATTGATTTCGGAATTTATTTTATGAGTGTTTAAAATATATAAACATTTTCGCTCGATGTTTGCGCGTCATAAACTGCGCCCTGAATAAATTTCGTGCTTATCAAATATTTAGAGTCAGGTATTTGGCCAAGCAAATACTCTGCTTCTAAGATATTTTGGAATTTCTAAAAAAAAAAATACTAGTACTGAGTGCGTTTGACTGGACGTGAACGACAAAGTTTTAGTTGTGAATTAGGCTTAGGTAATTTTTTTAGGTGAATTTATTAATTTTTTTCCTGTTGAGTGAAACTGAATATTCATTTTCCTGTTGTAGATTTACCCCACTTAATTGAATACATAAATTTATTTTAAATTACATTTTCTAATTTATATTAATTATTCATTTGTTTTTTTCTAGGTAAGTTCAGTAATGTCAACTGAGGTTTCATGTGAAGTCGCAGAAGTGAAAATAATTTTAATGTGAAGGGAGAGGTTCATATCATACTAAAAATAACCTTTTTACGACAATTTAGAGGACACGAGAAAAACGTTTTTGATAAACAACACTTTTTGTTTAACGTGAAGTTTATTATTAAAAGATTATAATGAAGTGCCACATTAATAATGAATGAGATGGAAAATCTTCGACGCGTTTTTAACGTTGCGAAAGCCACATCACCACTTGGCCAGACAGTGGTTTACGATGCACCCTTAACTGACTCGAACGATGGCGCTCAATATTATCTATCGAGTTTAAGTAATTCTGAAAAAATGGACGAGAGTTTACCCAACAGCGAGAAATTGCGTCAAGTATATAGTGTTTGCAGTGCTTACACTGAAGTAAATTTTTCTGTTTAAATTTCTAAATTTTTTATTTTAATATATTGTTTAATATTTTCAGGAATTGCTTTATTTGTGCCATACAGGATCGTGTATGGCGAAACTTTTGGAAGAAAACTTATCAGTAATGAGTTGTGAATCGACGATCGGAACTAAAAGTGCTCAAGAAATGGCTGGCCATTTCGTAAATTTGTGGAATAATTTGTCAATTAGTACCAAAAAACTTGTGTCCAATTTTGAAGATGAGGTGCTGGCTGCCCTTCGAGACAATATAGTCAACAATCATAATGAGAAAAATTTCAGTGAGACAAATAAGGTTGATTGTTTTATAATTTAGGCATTTAAGTTTTTAATACTTAAGTTTTGTTTTTTTTTAGTTGTTCGTGGCCTGTTTTTTAGCAGTCATACAAGTACACTATCAATTTTCTGTTTCTATGCTTGATACGCTCGTTCAGCTGCTTTCTTCGGTTCCGGGTGAATCCAAACTGCCATCATTAGCTTCCACATTAGCTTCGTCTCCATTGGAGTTTGCATTAAACGAACCGTTAGATTTAATGGCATCGTGGACTGATTTATTATCCGAAATGCAAAAACATTTACTTAATTTACGGTTGCATTTCAGTCAAAATTTCGGTACGGGAGTTAAAAATGAACCTTTTCCTTCCCCTTCAATTAATCATCCTTCCAAAAGGCGCTGGTCTTTTGGTGGATTACGCCAAAGTTCATCGAATGACTGGTTGCCAAATCAGTGGCCAGCAGTTGGCAAACGAATGGAAATGGACAACAGCCATATTCAAGGTCTATGGCTTGCCGATAAAGAAAGTTTGATGCCTCTTAAAAGTGACGAGTCTAAACCCCCATTTGATCTACCCAATATGGCCAAACGAGGAAGCACTGGTAAAAAATTATTTTAAAAAAATCTAACTTTAAAAAAATAATAAAAAAATTTGTTTTTGAATTTACAGATTCTCAAAAATCAAGTATTTTCGCGAGTAACGAAGAACTGCAAGACGTAATAAGTCTACTTTCGTGCCAACCGAGTAATCCTTCATCTCCGACTCCGGATCCAGCCAACCATCTCGGCTCAAATAGTAGCCAGAATTCACTCTGGTCGGCTAATCCACCTACTTCCTCGGCTGGATTTGGAGTTGATCAACTCGAAAGTAACAAACACAATGCCCAGCAATTTGATGAGTTTGGAACGTGGAATAATACAGAATCAAAACAAGCTTATGGAGACTTGCGATTACAATCTCTACTCGAGGGACATCAAGCATCGGATACTCATCAACCCATTACAAGCACGAGCTGGTCGCCAGGCATGAATTTTCACCAGTTTCAGTATGGAAAGTAAAAAAAAAAATTAGTACAATTTTTCTTAGTTATTTTATCTCTGAAGAATTGCGACGAAATCGGGGGGAGAATCAAATCCCATTGTGTTTGCAAGTCCGGAAATGTACGGCAAAGAATCGGAGTTCTTTATGGGTTTGGAATTTGTTGGATCCGATTTGATGGCAAGTGTGAGACAAAGGTAAATTTGTTTTATTTTTTATTTCTTAAATTAATTTGAAGTTTTATTTCAGTCTTTTAAATTTTTATTTCTTTAGGCGACATAGCAGTGGTGAAAGTTTATGTCAAAATAACTGTTCAACAAATACCTCGTCAATTCGAACAAAAAGTATCGATGATATGATCGCTGTAAGTTGCTTACAAATTATTTTCAGCAGAGTTACAATACTTTTTGTTTTTTTAGGATGGAAAATGTCAAAGAACAAGCACTTGGCCTCTCAAACAATTAAGTCCGAATTCACCATTTTGGTACGGTTGTGAAAATACTGCAGCATTGGCGAAATCGGTGAATTGGCCTACTTGTGCTGATTTTCCACAAGGTTTACCGCCATCTGGTTTCGATTGTAAAAACAGAGCCAAAATGGAGAAAAAGTATTATTTATTCGGTAACCCAACATAGAAATTTTTTTCTTAAATAATTTTTGGAATATTATAAAGATATTTTGGACGAAAGGTTATGATTAGTGGATAACGTTATTTACATACAGAAAGTAATAAGAATTCCAGATAAGTAAAGGAAATGGAATTCTATTTTCATATGGTGCTGAATGTTATGAGTTGCTCAATTTCTCATTTATTTTCATCGTTTTATTTGTTACTATATAAAAATAGTTTCATTAGTTTTTCGTTTAGTTGCCAAATTTCATTAATCGTAAATCAAGTGACATAGCTATTATTATTCTAAAACAAATGTAGATTTTTTACATTGAAATAAGTCAGTTCCAGTGTGAATTTTTTTTAAAAAGGGATTTAAAACTTAGAAATGAAATTTATTGTTTACTTTAGTATTTTTCAATGAGTTTGTATTAAATATGGATGGAAAATTCCGTCAAAGTTGCTCAATGTTTTGCTACAAAAATGCATATTAGACAACTTTGTTTATACTGTGTGAGTACAAACTGAATGATGATTTTATGTTATTTTTTATTAAGCTTTTTTTCATATTAATGGTGTACTTACGCAAATAATAATTAATATAAGTTTCTTTATCTGTATTATAATATGTTTAAATATTACAAGTGTTATGTTTGAAATATTTCTATATTTGATAACCAAAAAAAGACTGATTGAATTTAAAATTATCATATCCAAAAAATGTGTATTTATTAAAAAAAATAAATTTTAATTAACAAATACAACCTTTTTCTAAATGTTGTATATTTAAAGCAGCAATAATGTTTTACATTTTAGAAAAATATGTCGTTTTGGCATTTTTCCAGTATTGACCTAACCTTTTGAGTCCAAGGACGACGGCATTTTTATTTTTTTTACATTTCAAGCATTGATTATGCTTATTTCGTGGTCGTTTAATTTGTCAAAAATTAATGACAAGAACTAGTCGCGATATAAAAATGTTGATAATTATTAACTCATTTGTCTTTTAATGAAAAAATATACATTTTATTTTTATTTATTTATTATGCTACAAAATACAAACAGACAACATGAAATCTACAACCTACAAATTTATTTAGAAATAAATATAGTCACCCAACCAACTAAATTAAACTTTAACAACACAAATGTACAGAAAAATAGCGTCATCCTTTTTAAAAAAAAAAATTGCTGTGTGTTTTGTAAGGCACTACAGATTCACTATTAATCTCAAAAGTAACGAAATTAGCCTCTGGAATGTACTACAGTACAAAAATCTCTGTACTACTTACGAATTTGTAATACTTTTCTCGTGTATCTTTTTAAGTGTTTTGATTTTTTAACTCGTTTTATTTATTTCAAGTCAGTTTCTGCTTCGACCGTTTCCACGTTTGCAGTTTCGTCAACTGCAACTGCTTGTTCGTCTATCGAGTCTTTCACTTCAGTCTGGGGTTCATTTCCCCCCCCTGTATCATTCTCTCCAATTTCAGACAAATCTACTTGCGCACCGTCTACATCACCAACTTGTTCTTCGGCACTGCATTTAAGGCACCTGATATAATAATGATTTTATTAACACTGAAAATATTAAGATTATTCAAATTTAGATTTACTTGCTGACTTTAATGCCATAATTTAAGCAGGTATCACCAACACATTCGCAACAACCATCGTGAAACCAACGATAACTCGATGCTCCCATTGAAGTACACGAATGTTTACATTTATTCCAGGACATGCATTGACTCATAAAAGCCACGGTGCAATTTACGGCTGCTTCTTCGTATTTATCAACATCTTGCGATGAAGATGATGATGAAACTACAAAAGAGAAACGAAAATAAAATTAGGTCATTAAATATAATTTAAGGTACAATTAAATAATTAAACCTGCAATCATTTTTATCTCTCGATCTAATTTCGGACTGAAAAAGGCAACATCCAAATGAATTGGGTAACTATAAGCGACCCAACGCAATTGCCTGTCTTGTTCCTCGGTAAGGGCATTAAATAAGTCAGGTATCTTTTCTGGTAATTCTCCAACATGACTGTTTTTACTCGGGAGGATGTCGGAATTATTCGATGATGGGCACATTTCTATAATAAAAATAATAATTTCGTTATTTTGACCTGAAAATTTTTATATGGTCAAATCACATACCTACGCACGAACAGCATTCGTAATATAAATCGTCTAAACAATTGTAACAATCACGACAACAGGTGCAGTTTTTTAAGTCACATTTACATGATTGAGTCAACATACATTTGCTTACAATACTGGCACAAATTGCTTCGTTACATGATGAAGATGTAAGTAAAACGTATTGGGACGCACCAAAGAGAACCAAAAGGCAAAATGTTTGTAGTTTGTCCATTTTGGTACTGAAATTTGAAAAATAAAAATTAATTTAAATATTTAAAATAAAAAAATTTTTAGGAATGAAATATTAACGTTTCTCTTGCCTTAGTTCATTTGAAATAAGCTTCGCTAATAAACAAGAATAATTTAATTTTTTTTATTGTTTCGTTGCTATTAATATGTTAAATGATCTTAAGTTCAACTCCTCAAATTATTAATTTTAAATACTTGAATTTTCTTATATAAAACATTCATTGCTCTTTTTCGATCTTCGCTTTTCGTGCAAAACCACCTGACGCTTGTTTAACGAATTCCAGATTCGAGTTTTAAGACGAAATGAATATTTCAAATGTAAAATAAAAGCTCCCAATTGCATTCGAGTTTAAGGACGATTTACAAACGAAAGCGTTTGCTTAAATTTCACGATCTTTTCGTATCAATTACATGCTTGAGCGAGTGAGTGATATTTTCAGGGATCAACGAGGCAAGTGGTATGGAAAAGGCGACATAAACATAATTTCACAAGTTTAACTTCTATAATAGGTTTCAACTATATTTTAACTTATTCTTAATCAATACAAATTCTTTGTATAAGTTAACTAACAATTGATTTTTAAATGAAATTAAAATATCCACGACGCGTTACTAGAAATTCCTTACCTGATTGCTACTGTCCCCTTTAGCCTCAAGCGTCTTAAGTGCTTTGCTCGACTTGAGAATCGTTTTGCAACTGAGCAGCCTGCACTTGGTCAGCAGAAGAAATGCCTAAAATTCCTGTCTAATCTCTTGACATTTTCACTTGAACTGATTAGAGCTATTTATATCATTATTACATATACCCGCGTATTTTCCCATTTTCCTACAAATCTACATAAACAGATGCTCCAAATACATATTAAACCGATCTTATTGAAGTAAATAAATAACAAATATTTATTGAATCGCATTTTGATAACATTATTTTCTTTATTTGTTATTTTGAATTTAATTGCTAGCATACTATAGAAAAATGTGGTCACGATTATTTCAAGTAAAGATTTTATTTACTTTTTTAAAATAAAATTGATTTTCCCCTGGCATCAAATGGACGAAGCTGACCGAACCCAGGTGTGTTTACGTGTGGGCGGGAACTGCACGTATTTATATGCATTCGTTCAAAGAAAAGCATTTCCATAATTCATCTTTTCTCGATTACAGAAATTATGCATAAATCTACGCAGACACAAAATCGTAATCTTTTAATATTTTAATGCAAATTTTTAAATGAAAAAATAAAAAAAAACATTCAAACACATTCGACAAACTTGCATAAAGTATTAAACAATTCTAAGAGACTACAATTAACTGAAAAATCAATCAGTTTAAATGATACAGTTTTTTGCCGTTTTGTTGCATTAAATTAAAAATCGTCGTCAAGTCCCGCTCGTCTTCTGTCGAACTGTTAAATAGAAAAATATGGAATATGAACATGAAAAATCAATTTTTCATTCCTAAAAAGATGAATTTATACCTTAACCGTTGTTTTTTTCTGTGTTTTTTCAGTAACTTGTTCTAATAGATTTTTTAGGTCGTCTTCACCTAACTGTATAAAAAAAATTAAATGAGTTTATTTAAACATTGTCATTTCATCTATTTCGAGGATACCTACTTTTCCAGGTAGTTGGCCCATTCTCGCCATGTTGACCAACATATTTTCGACCATCTGTGCTTTTTCAGGTTTCGCTACAGCAATTGTATTTACTGTTAATTAAATAGAAATGTATGAAAACGAATGAAATTTTTATTAAACAAAAATGATAGAAAATTTTTTAAATTAATTTTCTTATTATTCTTACATCTCGCTCGTGCTTTTTGGTCTAAAACTTGTGCTAATATCGAATTTTTAATTTCATTTTCTCTTGCTTCTGATTCTTCTTTATTTTTATTTGGATTCTGTAACAATAAAACATGTGATAAGTATTAAAATTAAATTTATTTCAGCGGTTACAATTTATTGTACTTAAAATTTGTATGTTTAATTTTTAAAATTAAAAAAAAAAAATCAACTTTTTTATTCGTTTTACCTGCTGTTGCTGTAGCTGTAATTCTGCTAAACGTTTTTCCCTAATCGCTCGAAGATCATCGTCAGCCATTTTGTGAAGTTAAAAAGAAATTCGATCGAATTTCTAGTATACTTTCGAGTTGTGGGTTTAGTTGCATGGAAATTGTACAGATATTTTCAGAACTACTTTAGTTTGAATTAGCTGAATAAATTTTATACGATTATTTATTTTTGACTGCAATTAATGGAATTCATATAAATTAATTAAATTTTATATGTGACTTGGACATTATTTGTTTGTAACGCCAATCCCCAAAATAGTCAATCTGACCATTTTATGATCTCATTGGCTTACGTATTAAAGCGCCGTGTAATTTGACTGGTGTTACGATTTTGATTGTTGCTTCCGTTTATGGCTTTAAATTTAAAACATTCACAGTTACGTATTCCGCGTAGCACTTTTTTTTAGATATTCGGAAAATTTATAACAAACTAATATGTAGTTTAATACTGAATATGACGTTAACAAAATACATCAATGCACAAAAAAAAAATAGTTCCGAACACAATGAATATTTTGATCGTTTGAATATAATTAAGTCGTATAGCACATTTAATAGGAAAAAATAAAACAGTAACGACCGTAATGAAACATTTAATTTAATACTCGTACATAAAATAAAATCCCAAATTACTCCTCAATTAAACGAAAGAAAATGAAATAAATGAAATCTGATTATATGTGGGTACGGTTCGAGAGTAAAATCTTTAAACTCTGAGCATGCGTTCTCAATACTAATCGTTCCATTCAAGCCACACAGGATCCACTGTGAGGCTTTTAGAGCATTTTCTCTCTTCATTTATTTTTTTAAATATTCACCTTGACTGTTTTTGGACTTGGTAACACTTTGAAAAGGACACGGCGGGCTGTTCAGATATTTTACGCGGTCCATTGAATGGATCCAAACATTGGATGGTACCAACCTGAACAGCAAGGACCAGCGCAAAAGTTGTGGTCGCGCATTTGGGAAACTCAACAACGTTTGCAAAATATGAACTTGAATAACGCCAACAACGACTACCTACCGCTGCACAACGTAACGAACCATGTCGAAACATGTTTACGTACTCCACGGCAACAGAATAGCAACAATTTTATCGGCAACATCTACTATAACCCGACCAAAAGGAAAAGAGAAAACCGCGCCTCAACCTACGGCCTGAATGAAAACTCGGGCATCATTGGCGAATATGGAGGATTACCGTGGCGAAATCCGGCCAAAACCTACAGTCCGGGAATTATTGGGTAAGGTTCGATATAAATTTAATGAAAAATTTTAAAAATAAAAAATTGTCCTATACGTGGCTCAAAGTTCATGCCTCCATGTTAGGCCTAAAGCTGATCTTCAGCACTATCGAGAAGACGACTTATATCACCATTAAATCATAGATATTTTTCTGAAGCTGAAACATATTAATTATACGTTGCGAATGAAGGTTTAATTTAGTTAAATATCTTTACTTCGAATGCAGATGGAGAACGAGGAAGAAAAGTTTTTTTTTTAATTTAAAAAATTTTTTTTTCATTTTTTTTTTTATGAATTTTAATTTTTTTTTTTTTTTTTGCTTTTCGAAGTTTACTGTAATTTGATAGTTTAAAAATTATGTTTTAAGAGAGATTAAAATAGAAGGATACTAAAATACTCGTAATATTTACATAATACGATGTACAATTTATTTAAAAAATTTATTGTTTATCGATTAAATGAATTGAAATTATTTTAAATTTTTATTTTAATCTCGAATGTGTAAAAAGTGATATTTAAAAATGGTTCAAAAATATCTTTAAAACTAATGTGAGTAAGCCTTGAAGAATGGAGGTCAGACCTTTTTCTCGGGCTATGGCCTTTGATGTAAAAATCGAATGAAATCGAGATAAGAAAAGAGATTCTTGTCTTTCAAGTTTGACCAAAAAATTACAACATTTTAAAAAAACATTTTTTAATTTTCGATAATAATCGAATGACACAACTCGTGCAATTGTGAAATTCACTTCTCACAACTGATATTGATTTTTTCTTTTTTTAAATTTAAAAATAAAATTGTTTCCTGTACAAAATGACAAGCTATAATGAAAAAAAATTATCCATACAGTAAAGTACTTTTAGACCTTATTAATCACGTTGAAAAGCGTATATTTTTCCATTTCAAAACCAGTTGTTTGTGGCATTTAGTCCAACCCTTTATATAATCGTCTCACAACTTTTTTTTCCAAGTGGGCGACATTCGCTGCTTGTATCGCATTGATTAGTAAATTTACGAGTTACAAGTTTGAAGTGGTTGTCTTTACCGAAACACGAACACCATATTGGAATTATTTGATTTAAAAAAATAAGGAAACGGAATATAAAACTTAATATTAAATTTAAGAAGAAAAAAAAATACAAGTTGTTTTATCAAGTACGACCTTGGGCTGCAAACAGTATCAGTGGGTAGAATGGGTTTATTATTTTTTATTATTTTATACGAACTAGGAAACAGTAGAAAAATTTGCCTTTTCCTGTATACGAAAAGTAACACCGTACGCATTGAAATTGAGCTTATTAATATAAATTATCTCCTCAAAGTCATTGGAAAACGGCAGAAAATTATTTTATTAATGAAAAGTTAAAATGTGTTTTTTAATTTTAGTAAAATTATTTAAATTTAAGCATACGGAATAAATGATGTTCACGTGGTGTTTTTTTTTCTGTGTGTAGTGTGGAGTTTATCTGGATGAGATAATTTTAAATTTTCTAGGCTTATGTAACTCTTGTAGTGCTAAGTACAATTGGGTCACAGCTCTACCTGAATATTGCGAGTTTAATTATTTTCGGGCGATTGAAGCTAATAAAATTAAATAATTAAAATAATTGGGTTATTTTTAATGAATTTTAATTTTAATTTTCGTGACTAAATTAAAATTTTTTTTTCTGTTGAAATAGACTGCACGAAGAAATTGAAGATTTCTATCAATATATGTCTCCACGGCCCGAAGAACATTACATGAGAGACGACGTCGTTAAACGGATAACACAAGTTGTAATAGATTTGTGGCCACAAGCAAAGGTGATTGATTACTAGCGTATATAAAATGAACTTTGATATTGAAAAAAATACTTAAAATATTATTTATCTTTAATTTTTGTGCTTTATCAATTTATTGTTTATCAAATTTGTTTTTGGTTTCATAACAATTTTGGTTATTCAAAATGTGTAACAATTTTTGTTGGCAGTTAAATTTGTCAAATTATGGTCTAAAAAGGAATTTAATTGAACTTGGATCGTATTATATGAGATTTGAGTGTGATTTTTTTAATATAATTTTAAAAGGATCGAGATATTAATTACTGAGAATGACATTTAGAGATATTCGAGAATTATTTTTTTTTACGTCTAGAAATAAATTTTGCTTTTTTTTTTTTAAAGTCGTTTCGAATTTTACAAGTTTTTGCTAATCTTTGATTGAAGAAAATTTTTACAAGTGGTGTTGGATTACTTATTCCAATTTGATGATGAGTGAAAAATGACCTATTTTTAGTTTCTGTAATTTCGATTTAGGTTAAAGTAAAGAAATTTTATTCAGTGTAATGTCATTTTAGCCAGCTGGTTAAGATATAAACATTTTGAAATCATAAAAAAATGAACAAAAGCGATATCATAATGAAGAAACAGCTGTAAACTTAAAAACATTTTTCTTGAGATAAATTTGATAATTTTAAAGTTTTTTTTTTTTACATTTGTTAAAAATATTTTATTACTTTTTAAGGTGGAAATTTTCGGAAGCTTCAAGACAGGATTGTACTTACCGACTAGGTAAATATTGTCAAAAATTAGCATAACTTGATTTTAATTATTTTTTTCTTTTGATTTAAGTGATATTGATTTAGTTGTTTTCGGATCTTGGGATTCGCTGCCATTGCGTACACTGGAAAAAGCTTTGCTCGAATATAACATAGCTGATCCAACGACAATAAAAGTCTTAGACAAAGCTTCGGTGAGTTAAACTTTAAATATTACTTTATTTTAATATAAAATTTTATAATTTTTTATTTTCTATTTATAAGGTTCCAATTGTCAAGCTGACGGACATGAAAACTGATGTCAAAGTGGATATTAGTTTCAACATGACTAATGGTGTAGGAAGTGCCAAATTAATTAAGGAATTCAAGCAAAAATATCCTGCATTGCCAAAACTTGTACTAGTATTGAAGCAGTTCTTACTGCAGCGAGACCTCAACGAAGTGTGGACAGGTGGAATCAGCTCGTACAGCTTGATATTACTTACCGTCAGCTTTCTGCAGGTGAGTTTATCATTTCTTAATTCAATAACCCACGTTTTTATAGCATTTTATTTTTATTTGTCAAATTTTTTAACAGCTCCATCCTAGACATGATGCAACAAACGCGGACGCTAATTTGGGAGGCCTTTTGATTGAGTTTTTCGAATTATACGGTCGGCATTTTAATTACTTGAAAACTGGCATTCGCGTTAAAAACGGAGGCGCGTACATCGCTAAAGAGGAGGTGCAGAAAGATATGGTTGATGGGCACAGACCTTCGCTATTGTGCATTGAGGATCCCTTAAATGCCGGCAATGACATTGGTCGAAGTTCGTACGGAGCTCTTCACGTTAAACAGGCATTCGATTATGCTTACATTATTCTATGCCAAGCTGTCGTTCCGCGCACGCCGCGCTTAGCTGATCAGAGATACAGCATTTTGGGACGCATTGTTCGAGTTACGGACGAAGTTGTGGATTACAGACAGTGGATAAGAGACAGTTTTCCTTTATCGATGATGAGCAATCAAACTTACAATCCGAATGCGAGAATGGTGGCGGGAGTCAAGGATGTCAACAAAGTTTCGTGAGTGTGCCGAAACTTTGAATCGATTGCGATTCGTTTTATGACAATGATAATTGAATTGCAGACAAACGTCTAGTGGTGAAAGTTGCGGGGATAACGAATCGTTGTCATCGTCCTCTTCATCATTAGGCGAAGGACCTTCGTCGTCATCGCTGGGTTCGAGCTCGAGCTCCAGCATTGCCAGCGATACTGTATAAATATGATTTTGCTCGTAGAACTAAGGCACATTAAGTTCTAAGCAAATTTTTATTTTGCAGGATTCGGAATCCATTGGTGATCACTCACAAAACAGACTTTTGTCTCTGAATAATGCGAACAGTAACAATGTCATTAATAAGAGCGTGCAAACGAGCCTGAAAAACACTTCGCATAAAACTTACGAGCAAAATGGCAATGCAGGGTCATCGCTTCCACCACCCACACCAAATAACATGCCTCAAACTTCTAGTCCTAGAGTCGGTAATGGTGGAGGGAACAAAGGCAACCACACTGGTGGCAACAGTCCTGCAAAGTGTAATGGCTCGGGCAATCAGAAAAAGGCGAGGCCGAATTCGGGAAATCCGAACGCTACTTACCAAGCAAAACACACCAATGTCAACAATAGTCATCTGAATCGTAGCAAACGGAAGAAGAATCAAAATAAGATGGACAACAGTGCTAGTGTACCTATTTCATATTCTCATCCTAATAGCAGCAGGTAACGCTTAAAGTAAAGAAGGAATTTAAAAACTCTCATTTTTCATTTTCAAAACTCATTAATGTGAATTTATTTTTGTTTATATTTTAAATTGTGTTTTCTTTTTTTTTTGAATCAAGAAAAATGTCCAAAAAAATTTATATAAAATAGATCTTTAAAAGAAAAAAAAATTGTATTAAGTCATTATTTGGTTTGTGAAGTGAATATTTAAGTAAGAGAAAAAAATATCTGCAATTTTCTGATTTAAAATGGGATCTCAAGTTTTTCCTTGGTGGTCTCTGTGATAACGATGTATCAATTGTGATAAACTTGTAGCAGTAGATAAAGATTGAATCATCAAACTTGAAGTTGTCCTGTTTGTTTATGGAAAATTTTTTTTTCTTTTTTTCTTTTTTTTTTTTGAGTTTTTAATTTGCTTTGTACATTTTTGAAACATCTTCGTCATAAACTGTTTTTTTTCTTTTTAATTTTAATGAATATTTTAATTATTTGCAAAAGTTGTATGTAAAAGTGTATTGACCAATGTAATTGATTCACAGCTGAATGCTCATTGGATAATTACGAAGATGTGTTTAATCCATAACCTTTCATCCTTTTCCAATAATTTTATACAAAAAAAAAATATTTTTTTCTTCTCTTAATTACTTTTTTTAATATTCACGTGTTGTTGAATTACCGATTGTATTTAGATTTAGTCCTGTATCTTGCATTATTTAAAAAAATATATATAAAAATGAAAAAAAAAAAGAAATAAGTTTGAAAAAAAAAATCTAAAAAATATAAAACATTTAATTCCATTGAGTATGAACGATGCGATAATAAGTTGCTAATGAAATGGATTTAATTGTAAAAATGTATGGAAATTGTATTTTGTGCCATTTCATTAGTTTTAAGTATGGGTAAAGAATCATGCGTTTATTTTTGTTGTAAACTTATTCTCCACACATTTTTTTGGTATTAATTATATTTTTTCAATTTTATCATACAATTCCCGTCTCATTAATAATTGGTAAGAAATTTAGAAATGAATCTTTGCTCACTTGTAGTTTTTTTCCTTTTTTTCTTTTGTTTTCAGTATTATTTTCAGTATTAGGAATTTTTAGGAATTTTTTTTAATCTAAGATTTTATTGCAAACAATAAAACTGACACGAAAATTGAGGGCGGCAATTAGTGTAAAAGCCAAAAATTCTCAAATTTAATTTTCGTGTACATTAACTTGACAAGCTTAATTAAAAAAAAGTAGTTAAATAGATTATTGTGTAGATAAATTAAAATAATAGATTATAATAGTTCAATTTAGTTAATGGTATTACTCTCAAAAAATGTAATATTTTATTAATAGTTCGCATAATGATATTCCAAAAGAGAAAATAAAAAAAATCACAGTAAACGAGAATTAAATACATTAAATTATGACTTTGAATTTCTAAATTGTAAAATACATATCTATAAACTTCAAACATTATTTGTAGTATAAATTATTTTTAAATAATCAGCTCTGTAACCAAAAATGAAAGTGGGGAGTTTTTGCAACAATATTTTGACAATTTTTCGTATAAAATTCACTTATTTTGAAATGCTTTTCATTTTGACCAGAATAATTTTGTGTATTTTATAAATAATTAATATTTAGACTGGCCAATGGGCTGTGGTTTATTGAAAGACAACCATTGTCAGTATTACAATATTGAAATGAACAAAAGGCTGTCAGATGTTAATATATCATAGAAAAACTCTTCAAACTTATTATGAAATTTAAAAAAAAAAAAAATCTCCTGCTATAGCTTATCAACTTATTTGCTCAATGTAGTAATACACTTAATTTTTAAATTTACATTACACATGCTGTATTGTATATTTATTAAATTGTTAAATTTAAAAACTGAATTTTTTTTTTTAAATGTGAAAATGATGTACAAATCTGCAGGTTTTTAAAAAAATTGTACCTTTGTATGTGTGTGTGAATTTTACATTTTTTTTTTGTTTTGAAAGTAGATCCATTGTTCCTTTAGCCAATTGAAAGTGTAATCTCATGACTAATTTCTTTTTAATTAGTTAGTTAATTGAAATTTGTTTTGAAATTTTTATTTGTTGTAGATTGGTATATTTGTCAAAATATTTATAATTTTCATTTTTTGCAATAATGTAAAAAAAAAAAAGAAAAAACTTAAAAAAACAAAAATAAATTTTAGTTTTTAATTTTTTTTTGTTGTTTCAATTCACAATCATCTTTGAAATTTTGTAAAATATCCTTTTAAGGTAGTGAGAAATTAATTTTGACTGGTTTAACATTTCTTTGATTATTTTGTTTAAACAATAATAATCAAATAGGACAAGTTCGTCAGTTTTGTAATAAATTATTTCGAATTAATTAACTACTTTTTCAAAAGGAAAAAAATCGTTATCCTTGTCTCTTGTATTTAACATTTGAATGCGACAGAATTCTACAAAGAAAAATAAGTTTTATCGATATTGTAAACTGATTGAAATGTAACTGCCTTACATTTATTTTTCTTGTACATACAAACAAGTTTAAAAACAATAAAAGAAATTAATTTAAACAAAAATTTATTTTTACTAATTAATTTTTTTAAAACAATTCTTTCACTAAATCCTTTTTATTTATTTTCCCCATGGCATTTCGAGGTAACGATTCGACCACACGTAATACTGTAGGTATGGAATACGGCGCCATCCCTTCTTTACACCATTGTTTGAGTGATGCCAAATCTAATTTACGATTCTCTTTCAGGACCACGACAGCTGCCACTTTTTGTCCCCAAACTTCGTCCGTCAATCCAACCACTGAACAATCTTCGATGCTAGGATGAGTTAAAAGATGACGTTCTATATCTAAAGCACTCAATTTATAACCGCCACTTTTAATAATGTCAACCGAACTTCTGCCTAGAATTTTATACGCCCCGTCTTCAAATTTCGCCGTATCGCCTAATAAAAAACATAATTTAAATAGTTTTTAATTTTTAAATTTATGTAAATATTTACCTGTCTTGAACCATCCGTCTTTACTGAATGTAGAGGCGGTTGCTTCGGGTTTATTCCAATATTCTTTAAACACGCTCGGGCCTTTTATCCACAATTCTCCTTCTTCGTTTTCACAACCAGGCGAAATTTTAAGGTCTATAGCATTGCCTTCGGCTATCACATCGAATCCAGATGACGCATAAACGTTTGGTTTACATATTCGTACTTGGACTGATGGAAAGGGATTCCCGACATAACCTAATATCATAAAAAATAGTTTAAATGGTAATGGCCACAGTAATATAATCGAGCTATTAAAGTAACCTGGTTTGCGTGGTCCTGATAATGGGTTAGTTAAGGCCATTCCAATTTCGGTCATACCGTATCTTTCTAACAATTCGTGACCAGTAATTTCTTTCCATTTTTCAAATACTGTTTGCGGTAACGAAGCCGATCCACTCACCATTACTCTAAATTAATAAATTCAAAATGTATGATAACGTTGTATAATTTAATACCTCCGAGAATTAACCTAATGTTTTGGGTACAAGCTGCTTTAATAAATGCTTTCGCTCTGCTTCCATCCGCGTACTTCTTGTCGTATACGTGGATTAATCTGGAATACATCGAAGGAACTGCCATGTAAATATTAATTCCTTTTCCACCTGCTTCGATTTCGGTCAATTTTTTCCATACCTAAAATAATATAATTATTAAATGTTTCAGAAATATATATAAATGTAATAACTTGTTCTGGATCAAACTTCGGTAAAATCGTCACCGTAGCGCCTACATGAAGAGGACATAAAAGCGCATTTATAAGTCCATGAGTATGATGCAAAGGAAGAGAATGTAAAATTACATCGTTTCGTGTCCATTTCCAAGCCTTTATCATATTGTCAATCATTGCTACGATATTTCCATGAGTTGTAACAACACCCTTCGGTGGTCCTGTCGTTCCACTCGTATACAACATAAGAGCTGGTAATTGTGGCGACAATACTTTGCTCGGTCCAGTACTGTTTGTAGATTTTGGTAAAGAATTTACGTCTAAAGTGATGATATCTACTCCTGAAATATCATCGAATTTCGAGATCATATCTGGTGTGGTTAAAATTAGTTTCGATTGGGAATCCTCGATGAAGTATTTAATTAAAGCCGGTGGATGAGTGGGATGAAGTGGCAACGATACATTGCCACTTTTCCAAATTGCCCATTGTGTTATGACATAACTGACATCATTTGGACAGAGGTGTGCTATGTGAGTCTGGCCTTTGTTGCTCTTTTTCGTCGATAAACAATCGAGTATTTTCTTAGATAAGTTTTCACTTTGTTTAGATATAAAATCGTACGTGTGGTCTCCATAATTGTCTCTGATTGCTATTCTTTCTTTATGTTTTTTTGCAACTTCGCAAACGGCGTTTGATTGGCCGGCCCAATAAGATCGAGGAAAACAACTTATCAAATGCCGATACAATGTTGTGGAGAATCTGAAGAGATTTTTATGTGGAAGACGAGTAGCAGAAGTCATTGAGGAGGTATGTGAATGACAAACACGTGTTGGTTAGATTGTGTTGTCCTCTAGTGATAAGCTTTTAAAACAGAACAAATCATAAGAAACGTGAAAAAGATTTATTTTATAAACATTTGTCACTTTCAATTTGTTTTATATACAAATTCCCGTCTGAACCCCAATTAATTAGCAAAAAATTCTCTTTAAACAGTTTTAAATGGAATGAAATGTTTATAAAGTAAAATACTTTTAAAAAATTAGCAAAAAAAATATGTGTATATAAATCTCTTCGTTATTTATACAGTAGCAAAAAGATAAAGAAGACCTAATACAAATTGGAATATTTCACTTCCACCTAATTTTGATTCGCCGTAAACTCTGTCGACAAAAGTTATAGGAACCTGAAATAAAAAATTAAATTTAAACAAATATCAAAAATAAATTTTTAAAAATTATTTTAAATTTACTTCTCCAACGGAATATTTCATCTTCTTAGCTCTCACGACTATTTCCATTTGGAAAACGTATCCTTTAGATACACAAGATTCAACTAATTGCGTTAAGACATCTTTCTTATATAACCTAATACAAATTAAAAATATTACAATTTAAAAAAAGAAATCAATTTAATATTTAATAATCACCTAAAACTTCCTGTCAAATCCGAAGCTCCAGGATTCAAAAGCACTTGTGTAATGTAATTAGCAGTTCGACTAATTAATTTCCTTTTAAAATCCCAACCGTAAACACCACCGTCACCGATATATCGAGTTCCCGATACAACATCGTAATCCTTTTCTTTTTGTTTTCTAGAAATGATTAAAACATCAAATAAATTCAAATATAATTCTTTTCCTTACAAATAAAAACATTCTTACGTAATAAATTGCGGAATGAATTTAGGCTATAGGAAAAATTGAATTTATTAAATTCTAAAAATAATTTTCTCTATTAATATTTTATACTGACGTGATGCGATAGATCCGCATCCATTATAATAACAAAATTTCCAGTCGCATGTTTAATTCCATGTACGTAAGCGGTTCCTAATCCCAGTTTTTTCTCTCTCGGTCGTAAAATCTGGAATTATTTTGTATATTAAATAAAAGATTTTTTTTAATCGAATAAAATGATGTCTAACAATTTTATCTTTTCCATAAATTGTTTGCAACTTCTTGGCTACTTCAAGGGTACCGTCGGGACTTCCATCATCGATGACAATAATTTCGAAGTCGTGACCACTACGAATGAGAAATAAATACGTGGATTAATTAATTAAGTAATAACAGATTTAATCATTTATTTTATCTAGATTAATAACATTTCAAATCATACTTCTCTTACCTTTTTGATAAGTATTTTATAATTAGCCAGATTATTAGTGGTAAATTTTCTCTTTCATTATAAGTAGGCAATAGTATTGAATATTTATCTGTGACAGCTTTGATTTCGTTTTCAGCATCAGCCATGTTGTTTTGGTATAAAGAAAAGCCTCAATATAAAAGTTTAGAATGTAATTAATTTGATTGTACTATATAAATAAAATTACATTACATAAAAATGTAATATTTATTTACACTTAAATTTTTTTAAAATAATTTATACGTTTGTAAAGAATATTTTTTATGTTTGCTTAAGTGCGAGACTATTATCATCAAAATGGCCGGTATTCTGAAGTTGGTGAGTTAAATAAGGCAAATATTTACGATTCAAATTATTCAAATTGATTGATCTTTATTTTAATGCAGACCACTGGTTTGACGGGATTAGCGGTAGCTACAAAACCACATCACGTAAATAAATTTATTTAAAAAACCAATTATTTTGATTAGAAATATTAATTTTTGTTTATATTGCAGTCTCTGACTGTTCTTTACAATAAAACCATTCGAGCACTCGATAACATCCCACCTGATTTCCCCTATCGTAAATCCACAGAGGAACTTGTAAAAACTCGACTGGAAGTGGTGAAATCTGTAAGAATAACGACTCTTAGATCGATTTATTATTTCATTGTATTATGTCATATTAGGAGCCAAATGTCGAGCAACTAGAACAAAAAATAGGTGCAGGTCAAGTGGAAGAACTCATCGTGCAAGCTGAAAACGAATTAATGTTAGCCCGTCGTTTTAGCGAATGGAAACCGTGGGAAAACCTCATTAGTGAACCACCACCGAATCAGTGGAAATGGCCTGTTTAAGATGCAAATTTAATTGCAAAGCCAATTAAATGCGAAACAGTTCTGTAGTTAATTGTAAATATTTAAAAATAATTAAAAATATTTAGCATGTAAAAACTTAAGAAAATGTCTGCAATAATTAATAATATACAAATTTATTACTTTAAAGTAGTTTACTCAGTGGAAAAAAAATTAAAATGAAAAATTAATTCATTTTCATGTGTATTACATTATTAACTATATATAGAAAATAATTATTAATTGAGAATTAGTTATTACTTGAAAAAAGTAATTTTATTTACGTCATAAGTTATTTTCTAACCGATTGAAAGTAGTTTTAAAATTACATTTTAATTTTATGAAATAGGATTTGTAAGAGAATTTTAGAGTTTTTCTGGTAAAAACCCACTCAAAATGTAATTAAACATCTACAATTGCAAAATCTTTTTCTAGAATTAGAAACTTAATTTATTATTTGATATTTCTCAAAAAATAACTAAATCAAAGTATCGAGAGCTTAAGCTTCCACAGCATTGCACGTTGATGACCTATTTTGAGGTTCATCAAATGATGAGAAAATAATTTAGTAGAAATTAAAATTGAAAAATTTTAACTTTTTAAGTCGAGTTAACCTGAAATTAAGCAACGATTATAGCTCGAATAATATTTTGAAAAAAAAAATATATTTAAAAGCAAATAGAAAGTATTGTTTCTCATTTCCCCCACAGCCAACATTGATGCAATCGATGCAGCCACCTAAAAATCCAAGTGGTAGTGTCACAGAATAATAAGTAGTGTTTTGGCCAGTCACGCAGACTAATGACGATGTGATTATACTTATTTTCCACTGGTTTTATTGTTTAAATTTGACATTTAACACACGTGCCGCATACTTAGACTTAAGAGCAGGAAAGAAATTTAAAATATTTAATTGTTTTCATTCAATAAAAATATGAAGGAAAAGTAAAAATTAATACCGGATCTATTGTATTCGAATTTGCTCAGATTGCTTTACTCGAATAGCGATGATTCACGATACACGGAATTCTATTACGAGGAATCGATGTAAATCTAATAAAAAAAATTGTTACACAAGTTTTCGCTATTTGTTTGTTAGGAAAAAAAATTGCGAAATTCGTCTAACGTTAATAATCAAAAACATCATTCACAAAATATATAATTAAAACATATTTAAATCGTATTTAAATATTCAATACGTAAAAGTAGAACAAGGACCTTTAAAATAAAATCCTTGAATCGAATCTAAAATAACAATTTGCAATAATCGATATCTAATCACGTTTCTAATTTAAGTAATTACTATTAAAGGAAAAAAAATTGTTTATTTTATAAAGTTGGAAAAACGAGAATAAAAAGTGAGTAAAAGGGAGGAGCGAAAATCGTGATCCCCGGGGATTTACGCTAACAGTTGAAATGTTGGATTGGATTGGTGCAAATGTGAGGCAAAGTTTGTAAATGATGTCATGAGATTTCCTGAAATAATCCCAATTTTCCGGAACACGTAAAATCGAAGAATAAAAGGAAAAGCATGTCGATCGACCCGTATTTCATTCGTCTGCCTTTCTCACTTAGAAACATCAAAACAGGTAAAAAGCCAAACTCGCGAAAACAACAAGTTTTTTTTTAACCTCAAACACAAAAACTTAACAATTTATTTTTATTTTAGAAAATGAACCGAACGAATGGAAACGAATTAGCTGAAATCGACGATGACGTCAAAGTCAATCGCAGACACGTTATACAGAGACAGACGACTCGATACGGTTTGACATGGGATGAAAGTCTCGTTGGAAATTCGTTCGAAAGTTATGTGGATGATTTTCTTAATCGATGTATCGTTCCCGCATTGGGTCTTGCCATTATTTTGATAACATTCCTGGAAATCAAGCCTGGAATGAGCGAGCGAGTTATGGGTGCGAGTTTAATAGTTGCTGCTCTAACGACCAGCACATGGGCGGCAGTGAAATGCCTGATACGGTGATATTACGACGACATTTAGTAGCAGAATTGCATTTAAGACTCGACTGTGATAATTCCCATCCTCGAACCTATGTCTTATTTATCGCATGACTCATTGTGGCTATTTTACGATTCGTGCAGCTGTTTGATGAAATAACTTTCCTGAAATTGAGTAACAGCTCTATTTATTGTTTTGTATTTATGTACACTTTGATAACTGCTGTAATGCATCTGTACAAAGTTTTTCTATTAAAAGTTTATTAATTACTACGTTCGTTGCTTCGCCGCTCGTTAATCCCCAGCCATCAACTACCGCAGCCTGACGAGGGATAGCGAAAACAAACGTTAAACCACCTGATGCGTGTTAAGTTATAAAAAATTTCAAATTTCTAATTCTCTCTCTCAGAAACCTTTTGAAAGTGGCCAATGCATATTTTTGTAAATACAACCTCGTGGATAAAATTCTTTATCTTCCTCAATATCGTATTGGAATGAAGGATGATTGACGAGCCAACCAATCAACTTGGCCGATGTTTGTGGCACTGAAAGAGCCGAAAGTGGAGTCGTTTCGGTTTTATCTTCGCGTCGTTTTAATACGTCCGGGTATTGCTCCCAACCCACATACGTAAATCCTAAACGATTTTTACTTTCTTCGACATCAATGTTATCTTTTTTGTCGTCGGTTTGCGGCTGAAAAATGAAGGAAACAAAAGTTCGTATCAGATCATTACCCACAGAGATTTTAAAAAGCGAACACTGAAACGGATCTGAATTATTGACGAGAAATGGATTAGAATCGTTTCGAGTTCCTGCCTACCCTTTTATCAGTCTACATTTTTTCCTTTTTTTATTTTTCAAAAATTCTAGTTTCCGTTATTTTATTTTTTTTTTACCCTTTAATCTATTTTATTTGTTTTGACAATTTTAAAGTTGAATAATTTTTTTTTTAAATAAAGTTTTAAAAATATGTTGCAGTTTATTATTAAATTTATTTGACACTTTGCATTGTGAAAATAAAAAATATGAGAGCATTTTTTTTGGTTAAATATGAAATAGATGACAAAAGACAGGACTAAATTTTTTTTTTAGATAAAACTAAAGTGAAAAGAAAATTTCAATTCATTTCTAAATATAAAGAGTGAAAGCAATACCAGTTCTAATTGTATCGCTCGCACGAGTCTCAGTTTAATTTTCTCCTTTTATCACAGAGTCAGATGATGGTATAGCGTGCTTGAATCATCCACATTTATGACTCATCAACTAAAGAATTCGCTTCCACTTTAATCTTGACCAATCTCTCAAAGTTACTTTTTATGTCTTTTCTTACTCTTCAGACGAGACAAGATGAGAATTCTCGCTCTCCAAATCTTTTGTCTACAATTGCCAGAGATAAAAAGAGCTTTTTTTCACAAAATGGATCCTCCCGAGTCGTCTGATACATGTCAAAACTTAAAATCTTAACATTTTGATCCAAAATAAATAAACCGATTTGTTCTACACGAATAATCCAAACATGTCACGTGTTAATAAACCCAAAACGAGTGAGCAGAAATAATTGATCATTTTCTACCTCATAAACTCAACGTTGCTCTCCAAACCACTTATTGATCAAACAATGTTTTTCCAAGAAAATCTCATTTATATTTTTCTTTTCTTTACTTTCTATTTCTTAAAATGTTTGATCATAAAATTTTAAAAGTTATATTTTTATACAATTTCGTACGGGCTTTTCTTTCCTGATAATAAACTCCATTTCGCATATGGACATTGTAGAAAGATACGAATGGAGTTTTCTACCACTGCCTCATTTTCAGCTTATTTAATGCTCCTTTGTGTAAGTGCATATAAGCCAAAAATCCTCACATGTTAGCTATTCTTCATGAATAAGAATTTTACGATATTTTTCCCTCCAGTAACAGTATCTCGCCAAAGTCTCTTTTACGAGCGAACCCACAGTGCAACGTTGCTCTGCGAGAACCGACCGTGGGCACACCAGATATTTCATGTGCAATTAATTTTAACTTCGCCCATCGCAAGTCATCCTCGACCATTAGGCTTAATTTGGACACCAAATTGGGCCCTAAAATCTTATACCGTCTACACGATCCGGTGAGAGCAGCAACGCTTATGGCTAAAATGCTTTGGTTTCGGTGCCCCGGCGTTTTTATAGAGTCGTCAATTGCAGGGATGGATGATGACAAAAGGTTGGTTAAAGTCAACTAAAACTACGGATATGGATAATCTCTCGTTAATCACTAGAACTATTATTAAAGTATTTCGTACAATTTCAATTTTGCGAATTGCTTTTGCGAAAGAGTCTCTCGAATACGCTACGCTTGGTAATTATTCCGAGACATTTACTACATTTTAACTAATGTCATTTGCCTTAAAAAAGTTATGCTGCCGCAACACTATACGACGCACTTTTAATTTCGTTTGCTTTTTAAGTTGTAATATTTTTTTTTTTACTGCTCCCTTTTTGCTTAGTTTGCATTTATTTTATTGCGGCTCAAGTTGGAAAAGTTTTGTCTATACGAGGTGACATAAAATGACCAGAGCACCTTAGGTTTTTATGACTTCCATCTTTTGCCGCATTGCCTGGTTGCCGAGGCATTCCATTAATTCCCTCAGGAGGATACATTTTAGAGTTTATTAGGAACATTAAAAATTAAATAACATCAAAGTAATGTAAGAAGAAAGTTACGGGTTTTGACAGTCGACTTAATTGGATGTTGAACAAGCGATTTTCAATTTCATTTTAGTTTTTTTTTTACTTGAAATATTTTAACTGAAATGAAGTGTCGTATTATTAAAAAAAAATTATTTTTTTTTAAAAAAGACAAATTGAAAAGTTTAGAGAAAAGTTTTTAGACGGTTCAATTAAATTGATAAATTTAAAAAAAAAATTAATTTAAATGTATTTTTTGTTTATTCCAATTTTTTTTTTTTAAAAATTCATATTAAAAATTTCCATTTATTTACAAATGACAAATACAGATCGATACGTTTGTAATATTAAAAAAAATTTTTTTTTTTCTTTTAAAATCTATTAAAATGCGGATGACTTTATTCGTCAGTAAAAATAAGGCAACAGCATAAAATGTTTCTCTAAAAAAAAAAATGAAACTTATGTGACCAGGAGGCTTTACAAATCGGATCAGACACTGGTAGTAAAAGTGTTATAGTAAAAAAGAAAAAGGCGTCTTCGTCTACTAATATTTATTCCCCAGGTGTAAGTGGTTTAATGGCGGCGATTTCGAACAAGGCAGCCGGCCGTAGCTTACGACTTTCATAAAGTAAAGAGAGATTTCCAAGTCGTCGTACAGCGAGACAGTTATGAATATCTACTGGCTTTTCCAGCTGTTCTCGAAAATCCATTGCAGTCAACCGTCTGTAACCCGATACGACACACGCAGGTAAAAGACGAAACCGTGGATCAAATTGGCGCCAAAATTTAAGTCGAAGATTAATTCCGCTCACTCCGATTGCCTTATGACTTTTTCCATTTTACCACTAATACCGACTCGTGTTTTATAACCCACTGCCAGATCGAATATGAAGTTTAGTCGACGCCATCGCTTTAAAAATAATGTCTTTTACATGTGTTGAACAAAAACAATAAAATTTATTCTCACACTCAGCATCGCCGCACGCAACTGACTAAATTTTATCGTTCGCAAACATAAACAGAAAAATACATTACTAAGATTACTATTTATTTAGAAACAGCAGTATATCATCGTGACAAGTTAGTACCCCGACAGATAAGGTCAGTCAGTGGTAAGTGAATATAACTTTTTTCTTTTTAATACCGTGAGTAACAACCATCAATTCTTCTTGTTTGAACAGCGACACAACATCGTCTTCCCATTAAAAGTTTATCCAAACCTAAAGTAAGACCAAATACACTTTGCAGAGCCGTTAGTACACACTATAGTTAGATACAGACACCGAAAGATAAAGATTTACTTCCAATAGATTATATTTTAACACATCGCACAACAAATACTCCTTAAATAAATACTCTTCACACTATCAAAGACATTGAATTATAACGTATAGAGACACATTATAAGCATTCCATGATACGGTATCGATAAAACAAGTTTTCGCAAAGTCTCTATTAGAAAATAGTAACGTATAATTCTTGGACGAAACAATCTCACCTTTACTTTGTTGCAAAGTCGGTTGAAATATATGAAATTCAATTAATAACAACAGTAAAAGAAGATTCCGTTATCTGTTGGAAAATATTTCAGTCGGAGTCAGTGATTTCTAGTCTGTTTCCTGCTTACGAAGTTTCGTTGGAGATGCAATCGACAGTGAAAAAAGACCGGGATTTTTTTTTGTCGACTCAAGTTGGCGCAAAGAAATTGTTGATGTTTTGTAAAAGGATGATCGGTCGAAAATAGGTTAGAATACTACGAAGATGTTTATTGTTGCTGAGAGTGTTGTGATTAGTTTTCGAAAATATGCATAATCTCTTAGGCTTGTTCAATTGCAAATGCAAATCCAGAGCCGGTGGACAAAGGCTTTGTTGTTGTATACAAGGAAATTTGCAGTTGGATTAACAATTTTCATACAGGTAAAGAATTATGCGGGTTGGTAGATTAAAACTTTACTTTCCAAGCTTATTTTAGTAATTAATAGTGTTCGCAACATTTTCGAAAAATGCTAAAACTTCGCAAATCCAAACTTTTAACAAATTAAACTTTCCAAACTCGAATTTTATACCAAATTAAATCCTAGCACTTTGCTCTGACGGTCATTTTTCACACTTTACGATCTTCAAAATGCAACTTTGTTTTTTTTGCTATTTGTAATCTTCATTTTAATCCTCAGAGTTCGTATAAGCTCGGATTATGTCGTTTCACACTTTATTTTTTAACATTTCCTAATCCATAATCAATTCTCTCACTCTATTGTAAAATTGAATATTTTTTCCATTCGTAATATCTTTAATCTCCTTTCATTAAACGAGTGTAGTGTAAATTATTTGGAAATGGGTATAATGGGATTTAGGGAAGTTTAAATGTCAGAGACTCTCACGTTAAAAGAATGAGAAGAAAAATGAGAAAAACAGTCTAAATCAGTTTAAAATTATGATGCGAGTAACACCCACGAGGCCAATTAGAGTGGTGCCGTATTATCCGTGAGTGCACCCTAAGGCCCGTATTCTGTACATTGCAGCAGTCGAGTTGAGAGGATCAACTTTTATACTGAAAATAAAACTCGAGATCAAATTAAATGCAACTATATAAATGTATATAAATACTAGGAACACCATCCAAAACTATAGTGCTATATTCACGGCCCCATGATTAAACGAGAATTTAAATACGTTTGGATATTGTCATTTTTAAACTCGACAAAGGCTTCTCACTTCGTCTTTTACCCGTCATAGCTGAGGGAGTTAATTTCGAGACAACTTAACCCTAACTCACTCACAAAACAAAATTAGCCTTTGGCCGCTAAGCGTTGCTCTGCGCGCAAATGATCGACCTAAGCAGTAGTTAGAAAAATTATATTGACTTTTATGTACTTTTTTCCTTATTTTTCTCACTTTAATAACACCGGAGAGATGAAAATTAATTAAAAAGAATGCGATACCGAGTAGAAAGTTAAAATAAGGAGAAAAAGCTTGTTAGGAACGACGCTCGTTAAATACGAATAAAAAAATATTTAAAAAAATGATTTTGTTTTATAGGTCTTGAGTTATTGTAATTCAGGACTGGTTTGTTTGAAAAATGCGTTTTAGATTTATTTTTATTTTCGACTAAATTTGAAATGTAGCAAATCGCATTAGATTTAGGCAGTTGGTAGCGGTCGGTGGTCGCATTTTGTGTATTCCAGCAATGAAAGCTCCATTTATATTTGCAACGAAAATGTCCCAAGGTATCATTCATGTTTGGACGTTTTTATTTCTCTTTTTCTATTTCTTTTCGTCTTTTATTTTATCTGATTAACTGTTCAGTCCACACGCACTTGGCTCGAATAGAAAGAAGAATAGTCTGAGGAATAAGCGGGAATCTAAGGCTCGTTTTACTGCATCACGTTTTCCGAGGGAATTTATCACTCGAGCATCAAAATGGGTTAAGGAACATATAGTCATAAGCTTAATAGCCGCAGACGCCATATTGTTTCAAGCAATAATCTTCTGGCGCCAACCAGGGCCGGTGTAAAAACCAAATGTGAGCCTTTTATATTAATGAGACTGGAAAAACCCTAAAAAAAAAACCTTAGCAAATATTCATATTTCCATTTCGAATCAAAGATTTATTTTTTAACTTTTGAATATTTATTTTGACTTCTTTAGAAAATATAATATAAATGTACATTTGCGTTTTGCTATTTAACATTCTCGTCTGGTTTTGTCTCAGGTCGAATAACGTCTGGAGTTGGAATCACTGATGTTTCCTCCACCTGCCACGACCTCTGGTGGGCCCCGCGGGATGCTGGTGGCTAACTTGGAGAAATGAACACAGAAGCAACAGATGGACTCGGTTCGGCTCATGGGAATCACTCGCATTATTGGATAACAGCAGAAACCCATGGAAAAGTGAAGGGGGAGGGACGAGCGCATGGAACGATGGGAAAGGATGAGTTGTAGTGGAAAGACTCTTTCACCTTAAGGGCGAACAAGACAGATGACACCGTAGCCACTTTGATTCGTGCACTGCTTTAATAAAATCTTTTTTCTATTTTTATCCATTGTTTTTTTTTAATATTTATTAAAAAAATATCATTTTCCCTTTAAATTTCGAAGCGAACTTTTCGAGTGAAAATGAAACAGACGCCACCTACCAGCGCCTGACTGGAATACATGGATGCTGTTAGACCACCACCATTAAGGGACGATGGTCAAGTGGGTGGTGGATGAGGGCATAATCTTCGATTAACGGCTCCGTGAGTCATCTCACTACCGCTGCATCGTTATTCTTCTCGCGTGTAATTCCTTGTCCGATCGCTCCGTGGCGCCTCAGCTATAGTCTGTGCCGTTGCTCATAGTGCCCTTGGGATTTTTTTTTGTTCGATAGGATTTTTATCTTTAAATTATAAATAGAATATTTGTAATAATTTAAAGTAAAAAATGAAATTAAAAAGTTTCCGACAATTTCCATTGTTTCGTGCACTTTTGAGAGGTAATTCTTTGAGGCTTTACTGGCTGCTGTGGCGCCAGTCACACACAACTTGATGATGAGAAAGAAGAAAGCACTTGGCCAAGTGCGTGTAGGTGTGATGGAGAAGTCCCTGCCCCATGGGAAGACGAATGGTAAACTGATTGACTCGTCTCTTAGGTTTGTTGCTGGGCAACAGGTACAGAATGTAACTTTTTTTCGCTCTTCTGCGAACTCTAATACGACATGCTGACGCCTCACTTGCTGCGCCTTCTTTTCTTGTCACGAGGTGATGCGCGTATCGACCGATATATGTCGGGTATCAAAAGATTTTTTTTTTAGTTTTATATTATAGCATCTTTTGTCTTGCGATAGTTTCAAACTTAAATGCAAATTCCCTGCGGATCAGTAAACAATTGAATTTTAATTATTTTACCTGCAGTCAGTACGAGTGTAGGAAATTAAGAAAAGAAAAAATTTCAAGAGGTTTATTTTCGTTATAATTTTAATTAGTTTCACTTGAAAATGACCTATGCAAACAATTGGGAGTATTTCAATTCTTTTTTCTTTTTCGTTTTAATTATACGTGCCTTGAAGATGACCCTCGGGAAACTAAAGGGTTATACGAATGGTTTTGCATTTTAATTGTTTTTACATAAACATGATCCTCTGCTTTTTAAAACTTAGGGGATACAATTGTAGAGTGAAGTAAATTTATTTGATTTTTTAATTTTTTTTTATTTTTTAAATTCTATCTCGTCTTGTTATTTCAAGTCTTCGTATGCTCGATGTGATCTAAATAATGCGCACTTGTGACGTAACGTTACGTTCAAAGATTCGCATTATTTTCCGCAAGAGCGAATTGTAACAAGAAAAGTAAATGGAAGACAACTCAGTTGTATTTGCTTGAAATAATCATTTTTTTGTTTTTTTCTCTATTTTTTTTTTGTTTTTTTTCTTTTTCAATTCAATAAACAACTGGTGGAGCTTTCAGTTTGTTGTTGCGAATTTCAAATATTTAACGGACAATATATAAAAGACGATCAAACTCGATATTGAAATACTTTTTGATTAAAAATAGATTTTTCGAATTATTTCTACTGTTTACTGGAACTTTTATTATTATTTACTCAAACGACAAACATCAATGTGAATTTGAAGTCGCGAATCTGGAATGAAATTGTCATTTCTATTTCCATTTCATTTTTGTGTGTAAACAAGTCCATTTACGCTGGCAAATCTTTTCCTCTTTTCTTTTATTTAATATTGATTCGTGAGTTTCGTACTATAAACCAAAAAAAAAATAAAATATTGAAATTGTAAAAAAAAATTTTTTGTTGAAATTTTAGTAAAGTTTGACTTCGACATAAATATTCGAGTCGACTCACCCATAAATTAGGGTCTGTCACGTAAAGAACAGTGAGAAAAATACACTTAAAGCTTTAAAAAGTTTATATTTTTTTCTTTAAATTTAGCAAAAATCTATACTTCTAAAATCCGTAAATCCTCTATTTTAATTCCTTTACTCATCCCATTTAATCCCTACTCCATCTTTATTATCCCCGATGCCATTGCAGTACCACTATTAGCAGTAAGGACTTTTTCCACCAATTTCATTTCCTAAGGCTTTGTTAGGCATGATTAGGCTAATCGAATTGATTCCAAGCCCAGACAAATAAACAGACGAACCCTAAAAAACGTTTGTACTCTAGACGAAATTTTCCACTCTCGTATTAACCGATCGATACATTTTTGATACTCGCTTAATTTGGATACGAGATTCGTTGAAAAAGCGGCCCGAAGCGATGATTTTCAAATTGGGCGCCGTCTTAAGTAATATCATATCTCAATTTGTAAAACGAGCTGTCGGAGGAACGTGTGTCTTTTATGTAAACACACGACAACTGAGTATAGCTTCACTTTGCAAATTTTTTTTTCAAAAAATAAAATACGTCGGGCAAATCGATACGTCGTGTAGAAGGTTGAATTTTGAGTACCATTTTGACTTTGAGTATTTAATATGATACGTGATTTGATGCTGGACACATATAAGAAATTTTAAACTTAATATATAAAAATATATATCAGGTAGTAGCCATTAAATTGTAATAAAATTATGGCGCTGTCATTTCGCGCGATTTATGAGCGAACATTAAAGCAGAAGACAATGTGTCATTTGACAACCCAGACAGGTGTCAAAAGGGTTAAGCAAAGTATAACAATTTATTGCAAAGCAGAATGCACTAAAACTTATGCTTTATTAGCATCGGGACTAACGCAGTTTACGGATTTACCAAAGTCACAACTGAAAATGAGCAATTTGTCCATCACCTGCATTTGACATTTATCAACTTTATATTGTATATACCAACGACCAATTTCAACTTACAAATATTAAATTTTATTTTTTTACTTTAAAATATTTTTTTTCTTTTCTTTTTAGATCGTCTGCTACCGCTGTTATAAAGTCGAGAAGAGTTTTTAAGACCGCAACTGAATGACTACTTTTTTTCTTATGGCATTTTTATATTTTATTATTATACGAGATCTAGTTGCGTATAGACAAGTCTCGAATATATTCTTTTGCTCACTAGACCTTGCGACTGATGGCTAATTACACGAAACTGCCTCGATTATACTTGGGTGAGTTTTGATGTAACGAGCTTCGTGATTGGTCGGTAAGAAATTTCACTTTGGTCTCGTTGTTATTCGCTTTTGACTTTTACGATGGGCCGAAATTAAAGTTGATAAAATAACTATAGTTCATTGTAGAGATTGCTAACTATTTAAACAATATAAAATTCCCTTAAGCGCGATTCAGTTCGCACCCGCACACGGCAATAAAAGAATAAACACGGGGCAACTCGTCTTTTATTATTTTTATTTTACGTTTTTAATTTTGCTTTTTATAGGTTAAAATTCAAGCATTCAAATCGAGTTTCTTTTCAACTATTAGCAATTTAATTCCAAGAAAAGTTTAGCAACGGCACATAATTTTATTCTCTTCATTCTCATCCACTTAACTCTGATCGGATTAGATTACGTAATTAAATTAAAATTGTTATTCTCTTTCTCCAATTCCCACAAGTTCATTCATTTAACGCAATTCGGTAGGAAATGAAATAATTTAGTGAGTGGCAAAAGGTAGAACCCAACACATTTGATTTGAATTTTTTTTTTTATTATTTCTTTTTCTCGGAATCGACATTTCACTTTAAAGTTTTCATCTCGTAAAAAAAGTGGAAATAAAAATAGGATGCATAGAAACATTTTATTATTGCGGTGTTGTGTGATAGAGAATGGCATTTGCGCTTAATCCGTTGAAAGCTGAGGGCAAATCCTATTTAGACTTTTCCTGGTGCCAGAATTAAGAAGCTTCAAGCCGCCATTTCCTATTTGAGTGACTGAGACTGTAATCAACTGGCGTTTGGCTATATAAAAATGGATAATGGGGGGTTATTT
The DNA here is from genome assembly GCA_034696185.1 of Henia vesuviana. NCBI lineage: Eukaryota > Metazoa > Arthropoda > Chilopoda > Geophilomorpha > Dignathodontidae > Henia > Henia vesuviana. Next base: position 69,404 of record JAQFZU010000007.1, read on the forward strand.
CATATCGGGTAACGATATTTGCAACGTGGATTTGGTTTCTTATTATTTGATTAGTCGCGTTGCCAACTTTTTCCTTTACTTGTTCGTAACGAGTAACACAAGACTCGTCTGGCGGTCGCATCACGAATCTTCACTTGTATTGTCTTACGTCATTCAACTATTTTTTCTGTTTCGTCGATTTTTTTTTGGTTAAACTCAAATAAAGTGACTTAATTAACTTTTTCAGAATCGTTTCAAAAGAAATTTTATAATTTGCATTTTTTTACATTAAAAGGCAATTAAAATTTCACTTTTTCTATTTGTAGAATAGAGAAAATTAATCAAAGTTTGTCAATGAATTCGATTCATTTTCAAGATTTTCCTTCACAGTCACAACAGTAAATGGTTTGTAATAAATGAATTTTGGTAGCAATTATTAAAACCAATGTTTGCCCAACATTGATAAATCGTCATTAACGAGCACGCAAAATCGTGCACAGATTCAATAAAAGTCAATTTGAAAATACTTTCAGTTTCGTTTTCATCATTTTCCTTCACTATGGCCATTCTTCATTTAAAAGCAACATTTTTTTAAAAGAAAAATTAATAATAACAAGAAAAAAACATCTAATTCGAATGTAAACATTTTTATCATTTCCAATTTCGATACAATTTTAAATTGTTTTCGATGGAATTTTCAATGATCTGAAATCAATTTAATAACTATAATAGCACTTGCAAGTCTTTCGGTTTGCAAAAATAAATCAGAACGGCTTGTAAGGTATCAATTTAATCTGTAGCGAGACCCCATGAAAACTTGTCGTGTTTGTCTCCAGCATTTGGTAATTAGAAGAGCGCAGAAGAAGATGATGAAGAAAGTGAGGAAAAGGTAACCATAAGCGAAATTGGCTTTTGCCAATCGTCTAATATGTTACCCCAGACTGAGATTTCTCCTATTTATTAGGGAATGTGTTGTATTCGATAAATCGATTTTGGGTTATACAGCGCTGTCTGTTAATAATTATTGGCAGTGAAGAAATGTGCGTCAACTCACCATGAACATTGTGGATGCTAAATGAAGTTTTCTATTGGCAGCTGATATTTCCTTTCTGATTCTGTCTTTCCTAGAAAAATTCAATTGCTTTAAATAAAAGTCTAATGCTTTTTTTAAATTTGAGTAATGGAATTTATAAAAATTCAAGTGATTTGTGTTATATTTTATTAAATTTTGTTTTCGATATTGAATTGCATTTGTTGTGTAGCAATTTGTTGTTAAATTTTAATTTTAATATAATTTTTTTAATTATTTTTTTTTTTAAAGAAAAATGTCTGATTTGTTTGTTGAGTTCAAATTAATTTCTAATTTGTGAATTTTAATAAAATATTACAAAACACTTAAAAATGAAATTATTCGAGTGCAAAAATTTTTATATTATTTTTATTTAATATCAAAAGTGATAAAATATACAAAAACATACTTTAAAAATTATATAAAATATTCAAATTAATTTTTAAAGTGCACGGCTGGTGAAAAAATTGGAAAATTTATTTCGTCAATTTAAGTTCGGAAAAAAAAATTATTAAAAAACAATAGCAGAAAATTAAAGAAAAATATTTTTAAAAAAAAAACGAACGAAATAGAATAGCATTGTGGTTGTTATTTTACCACAAAAGATCCAAAGAAACGGGCGACTCCCTTTTCACGGGTTTCAGCACCGGTTCGAGCCTCGCATCGACACCGCCGTTTGTTCCCATGGTAATAGCAGGACGATATACACACACACTGCGATACAAACACAACAAAGTTTTTCGTCTAATAAGAAAAACAAGCAAAACAACAAAAAGCCGATCTTTCCATTTCTATATATTCTTTCGTTTTCCCTCACCTGACACTAGACGACGATAGGATCGAGACTCTTCTTTTTATTCGCACAACTAGCGGTCTCCCGGAACCACCGTACGTGCCAATCTTGTCACCATAGCAATAGCACAGTCCATAGACTATGGCAATAGGAAACAGACTGTCAACAACTCTCGATCCCAAATGATCAATATCCTCCTCGCCCTACCTTGATTTAACGCATTTTTCGAAGCTTCTCCAATTGGTCACGAGAACGTAAAATTCAAAATAGGCCCCGGTCGACATTTGGTGGCTCCGGTTTTTCAATCGTTTAAATCAATTAAAAAAAATTCTTTGATTTATGTTTTGATTAAATCAGCTAAATTTTAATATTTTTTTTTAGTAAATTCAGTAAAAGTTAAATCTTATATAATTTATTTTAATAGTTTTAGGGCATTTTAAATCCGTTTTGAGATTAATTCATCAGCAAAAAAAAAATTTAAAAATTTTATAAAAAAATTAATTTAAAAAAAAAAATATTTATTTTAATATCCGTGAAGGACAGATATTTTGAATTGAAATTTTACCCTTCCCCATTCTTGCGTGTCCCTTTTCCCCCTTCTTTTTCTCCAGTTTGTCTGGCACCTCACCCTTTTCGAGTCGGTCGCAGTTCGTCCCCGTCTGGCTCGCACCCGGCTCGTCCCCACACACGCAACTCAGTATCTAACCTCGAGTCATGTCTCATTCACCGGTAAATTTACTCGGCACGCGAGACCCCGAGTCAAAGCAAATTCGGTGAACGAGTCGAAATCTACACAGCAAACGAACGATATCCGAAGGATTTTTTTTCCCGAGCTCAAATTAGATCAATAAGTTCGTCTAGCCAGCAGTTGGTGGGACGAAATTTGTGTTTGTGCGCACACGGTTGTGCGCAAGGGGGAAAATGATGGCGGCGGGCCGAGCGTGACAAGTTGTGCGGCGATCGCGGCGGACGAGGGACTTTATGATCGCGCTATGGCGCCGCGGGTTTTCCATCATCCTCCCATGGCTGAAGGAGAGTCGCTATTTTCCTAGACATGCTTTTGTGTCTTGGCTTGATTGGTAAGTTGCAAACATTTTCTTCAACCTCGATTCGTTCGACGGGGCCAATGCTCGGGAGCCGCGCGGGGAGGCTGCGCGCGGCTACCGGCTGCTTGGCTCCGCTCTATTTATTTTTATTATTTTAAAAATATTTTCAAATTTTTATTTCATATTATTTAACCCCTAATTTACATTTTTTATTTCTATTTTAGCTGTACTGCTGTATGATACAGTGTTTGGCAGTGGTGAGTAACAAAAATCTCTATTTTTATCTTTCATTTTTATTTTTATTTTCAAGCTGAATTTCGGTTTCGGTTTGGAAAAAATTTTTTTTAAAGTTGCAAATTAAATCGTGAATAATTTCCCGTTGCTAAAGGTCTTTAAGAAAAAGTTGATTTAAAGGTGAGTGGGAGAAATTAAAGGTGAAGTGCATTCGAGGTTTTTTTTTATTTTTTATATCGAGCAAATAATAACGAGTTGTAAATTCGATTTTAGAGTTTTAAAAAATATTAGAAAAAAATATAAAAATTTTGGGTATAAAAATAATGGAATTTTTGGTATTGAGTTTGAGCAGATGGGCGAGTAAATGTTGAGGATTTAGTTTGAGGTCGATTGTGTGTGTCCTGTCTGCCAACTGTCTCGCTATGGAGTCCTCGCTTTATTTATTCATCTATTTACTTGCGATTCATTTCTTATTTGTTTTATATTATTATTATTTTTTTTAAATATTTTTTTTTTAATTTCTTTTTTTTCTCTATCTGTTTAAAGAACTTGTTAAAATCGGGTCGAAATGTCTGTAAATAGTTTTTCTCTCTGTCTCTATATTCAGCCTTAAAAGGAAGTGATGGTTGTTATATGGGACTTAAAAAAATTTTTTTTATTGTTTTTTTAAAATTATATTTTAATGTTTATAGTAAAAAATTCAATTTTCTAAATGTTGAAGTGTTTTTTTTTTTAAAAGAAATGGGAAATTAAAATCAATAAAAATCGTGAATTTTTTAAAACCTTGAAAAATCGCAATTTGAATATAAATTGATATTTTAAAAAAAAAAAAAACCTTTTAAAAAAATTTTTTTTTATTATTATCCACCATTTTTTGCTATTGAAACCAAATTCTTTGTGGTGGTTGGTATAATATGTATGAGCTTCTGGTCCTTCAGGAACATCTCATTCAGTCGAAGCCCTTAGCCAAAGAGGGAGGGAAAAGTGCAATGAGTTTGACCATGGCCCAGTAATACCGGATGAAAGTCCTTTGACCACTGCAGGGTGAGGCCCTAACTGGACATTGTTGAATTTTTTTCAACTCTCTTTTCTTCTCCCGATACAATTGAATGGACGAGCTGAATCGCTCGCAGGGAACCCAGCTTAAACCCTCTAAATCACGACCACAAAGGGTTATACAACGTTCAACGGGCAAAAATCAATAACAATCTAAAATTATAAAAATCGTACACAAAAAAATACACACAATCTATCAATGCTAATCTTTAATTACACTTTTCAAATTCCAAATTCAAAAATTTAAATTAAAAAAAAAATTATTATAAATGATTGTAGGAGTTGACACGCAGTGGCAATTAGCACGAATAAAAGGGTTGGCAAATGACTTTAGATTAACCCTAAATTCAAACGAAAGGTGTTGGTTGTCGCTGTAACTGATGGATGTGGGTGTCAGTAACCTTCGTTTTCACTGAAATAAATAAATAAATAAATAAAAAATTTCCAGACCTCGTTTTCTATCCCTGAGCACAGGTTTTATGGAATCCATTATAATGTTGATTAAAAATTCTCGATTAGTTAGTTATGGAAAATTCTATTATCGAATGCAATTAAATAGGCTTGATTTAAGCAGGTATCTCGGGGTTGTTCCCTGTCTGCGAGTATGTGATTCGTTAATTAAGTCTGTTGCCATCCATAAACCGGCTCTTCTAAGCATTACGAAGCAGCCCTCAGGACTTAAACACTGCATAAGTAAGCTCGCTTAGTTCGGGTTACAATCAATTTTTTGGTGCGCGGGTGTTACGACATCACGTGCTTTTTTCCATTTTTTTTTTCATGGCTGTTGAGGTTAATGAATATTCACGCCAGTGTCTAGACAGAAAATGTTTTCCTTCTCGCACAGCCTTGATATTGCAGCGTCGATGCCAAAGAAGCTAAAGTTAGAATAGGAGCAGCGATTGTAAAAATGAGGGAAAAATTACACTTGTTTATAGCCGACGATGCGGTTTTTCGTGCTCAAAACTGCTTATAAAATGCGAAACTCGAAAGAAAAAGTAATTGAAGAACGTTATATTTAAGTGGAACATTACACTTTTAAAAAAAAAATGTAAAAAGACTTTAAAGGGTTGCATGCTTTGTTTTAAATTTTTTTTTTGTTTTTTGAACCATTTAACAATTTCATCCACTATTTTATACCGATTATTCCTGGATGAATCGATCGATGAAAAGAATAATAAAATGTTAATATAAATATTTTTTAGTTTTGAAATTAAATTTTTTTATTTTGATTTTATCTATTGGGGATGGTGAGGGTAAATGACGGAGGTGAGATCGCGATCCCACTCGAGAGAGAGTTCCGTGAGTCAGACGTCGCTTTTTATCACTTATCTGAGGAATTCCGTGTGCGCAGACGGTGGCTGAACACGCGTTTCTTTCAGTTGTAGTTGAATGGGTAGGGGATGGTTGATACTCCGTGACAGGAGGGGCAATTCCTCACTCGACATGTGCAAACACCGTCGATTAATTTTTCCTCCATTTATTCGTGGTGGGAAAGTAAATAGGCCTTAATTATACAATAATTGGCTCGGACCGGAATTACATAACGAGTTTTACATTGACTCGAAAGGATTTAAATAAAATTTTAGAAATTCGTTTTTAGTTAGGAGATTACGTATTTGATCGATTTTTTAATTATTTTCGATCGAAACGATTTTCGTTAGAGCAAAGTTGTATCGACCAAGTGTTTGAATGGAGAGTTGTTTAAAACGAGGTTAAGTTTATTTATTGCTTCGTTCGCTGCAAACGAGACAAACTGAGATGGAGAGAAACCATGCAAATGTGTTGACCAGAAGCGAGTAGTCGATCGCGAGCATAGGTCGTTGCTCGTGGGGAGGGCGTGGAAGAGGACAGTAATACTAGGGACTGACTGACTGTCCTCGAAGCATTTTCAAGAATGCGATATATTTGGATGAAGCTCGGATCGGGCTGTGACAACATCGCGTGGCAATTTGCCCAATTATTTTTTTTTTATATTTCGAATTAAAGGCTCGATACACTCGTTTTCAATATTTATTTTTCAACGTAAATAAGTCTGTCACGTGATATCCCTTTTCTCGATAAATTTTTTTAAAGGGGTCACTGAAGGCCGAGTTGAGCAAAATAAGCCTAAATTACGTTGTTTAACATTGGAGAAAATTTTTTTTTTTAATATAAATAAAAATTTTAAAAAAATTACATTTTGCTACTGATACGTTCTACTAATTTTTCGTGTGAAAAAAACGAGATAAATACACTTTTTAACAGTTAAAGAGAAAGTTGTTCAACTAGTTGCGAAAACTCGCTCGTCCACTTCTATTTTTTTCTTTTTCTTTCTTTTTTTCTTTTTTTTCACTAGAAACCGAGGGAAAGTTTAATATAAAAGGAGGGTTAAATGAGGATTAAAATGTAAGGCGATACTAGCGGCATTTAGAAAGGGTTAGGGGGTCTTTCAAAAGGCTTAAAACTGGACTTTTACAATGGGCACCGCGAATCGAAATTTTTTTTTTTCAAGTTTTTCGAGGATGAAAAATGAATTTTTGGTTGAGAAAAAATATTATTTGGTCGAGGACCACTCGAAACGGTTGGTGAATAATTTTAAAGTTGTCAATTGCAGATCGTGCGATAGATCAAATTAATGATTCTTGAACGTTGTTGTAAAACTATGGGGACTCGCATTGTTGTGTCGTGAGCGAAGATAATTATATTTTTTTTATTTTGTTTTATCAAAAGCGAAGTTTTTTTTTTTTTTTTTATTGTTATTCGCTATTGTGGTTTTGTGTGTATAGAAACATATTTTTGTTTTGAGTGTTATAAATTACATGCGCCATCTACTGGTGAAATTGAAAATCGAGTTTGTTTACTGAGATTGAAAACACTCGTTTTTGTTGTTTTTATTTTTCATTTTTATAAGATTTTTCAGTGATTTATGGGTTTAGTTGGGATTTTTATTTTTTTTAAAAAACTTTGAAATAATTAATTAATAATTGGACGGAATTATATAAAATAATTTTCCCCGAAACTCTAAAATCAATTTCATTTCCTTAAAAAGAAATTTTATTACCAGAGTCCCCGAAAAATTTCTAAAACCAAAAACCCTTGACGAAATTTATGACTTTGGCAGAAGTAAAAAAAAAAAAAAAATTTCTCTTCTATTTCCCCTCAAACTCAGTTTCTCCACTGTCCCTTTTCCCCCCCACAGGACTCACTCCCCGGACTTATGGTCGTAAAATGGCCGGAATCAGAGCAACGTCGTGTTGAAAAAGTGATGGGTGACCATCTGACCAACGGTCATTCTCTTTTACTTTTCATAAAAAAACGAAACGAGGGTAAAAAAAAAATGTAAAAAGAAGGGAAAAACTGTTAAACTCATTTTCATTTGAATGTAGAAATAAATTTCGAACAAAATAAGTCACAGCTGCTCACTAAAACGACAGTTACAACATTCAATAAGTTACAATTCAATTTTTAAGTTCTATTGTATAATGGAAATAGCAATTTTGGATTTGTTTAATTTCGGTTTTAAGCGAAGCATAGGTAAAAATCGTATTCTGTTGGTTTTATCATGGAGTTTGGCAATGTGTGTGTATGGGTATAAGTGTATACGTGGGGTTTTGAGTGGATGAAGCCGCAGTTTCCACGACAACTGCACACACTGGCGACACTAGAGAAAACATTTGCATAGATGTGAATGAGGGAGAAAATGCAGTAAATCTCCAACATGGAAATGCCATTTGTCAGCACTCGTTTATTTGATGATGTCTTCTTAAAGCTTCACTACCGAACTTATACTACGTAACCCTTTGATTACCTTTAAAAAAATTTTTTTTAATATTAAAAATAGTTTTATTATTTTTTAATTTTCACTTTAAATTGTTTGAGTTAAAAGTTTTCAACGGATTTTTTTTTAAATTATGAAAATTGTGATTTAAGGTTAACGAGGAAATAATTTTAATTAGACCGAGTTTTAAACATTAATAATTTATTCACTAAGTTGTTGGCAAAGTGTCGTCTCTGGAGACATTCATTACCAAGTTTTTAATTTTTTTTTTTTTTAAATAATTTAAAAAAAAAAAATAAATAAATAAGTTTTTACACCGCGAGGAAGTTGTTATCAATTTTTAAATACAATTTAAATGTTGCATTTACTCATTAAAAAAATTTTTTTTTTCTATTGAAATTTTTAGTAGCATCAAACAACATTTCGCTTTGATGCTATAAACCCTAATAGAAACACCCGAAGGTAAACAATGATTAAAGTCAGAAAAATTATTTTTGAAAAAAAAAAATTTATTTTGGAAAATTTCAATTCAGAGTTCTGATTGGTCCATACGATTCAGCCCCGCAGTCAATCAGCTGCGGGTGAAAAGACTTTATTATAACTTTAGCTTTTTATTTTGGTTACGGCATTTGAATTTTTCAAGGCTACTGTAACGGACTTGCTCATATGTGAAGGTCAGAAATTTATTTACCATTTTTCTACTATTTTATTCAATAACAAATTTTAAACTTCTCGAATATCACTCGTTTTTGCGTGAAAAAAAATTCTTTTTCGACACAAAAAAAAAAAAGAGAAAAAAACGTTGACACGGAGTCCATCGGCGGGAAGCTGGTCGCAGATGGGCTCTATCAGTCGCAGGTGGTTTCTTAACATCAACATCTTGAATTCACTTCGATATTTACTAACTTATTAAGATCTTCCAAAAGGAAATTTGATTTCCTATCAATCGATATGAAAGTAAAAATTCGAAAAAAAAATTCATAAACACGAATTAACGATAAAAATGTCCTTGACATTGATTCGTTCGTTTGGAGTACCGTAGCAACGGTGTTTGTCGGTGTTAAAAAAAAAAGCGTGATTTGTATAAAATTAGTGCGGAGATTGGAAAAGTGTGGGCGGACAAACCAGCTTATCGCAATATACAAACCGAGGGTAGAGACGGTAATATTCGGCTCACTTTTACCTGGTTCGGTCGAGTTCATTTGTGCGTCGTGGTTGGATCAATAATCCATGTCTAGACAGAAACATAACGACAAGCAGGCTGCGAGAGTCTTCAAATTTAAAGCTGCATTCATCACACAACACACACTCGAGTTGAGAGAGAGGCTCATTTCGCACCAATTTATATACAACTCATGACATAAACACTAATTCCAATTTTTTATTTAACAATCATTTTTCAATTGACATTTTGAGGCATCGTTTAATGCACGCTTGTCTAAGTACTTTGTGTGTTTTTCTTCTTGTAATGTGTTTTTCCTCGCAATCCTCTTAATGTCGAACAGATAAGCCATGTGTAAACCTCGTGCTTGGCTGGACCATCCACACACAACCTTTTTTTTATTTCCTTTTATTTCTTTCAAATCAATAATACCTTATCTCTTGTAAATCCGATATAAATGTTATTATCTACTATTGAATTTTATTTGGTATAGAAAATAATTAGGAAAAAATTCGATTGAACGAATGTGTCTTAGTGACTAACTAATGGCAAACAGTGAGTTGTTGTTTGTTAAAGCAGTTGTCTGGTTTATTTTGAGTTACTGTCTAGACGTTTCCTTGGAGGAGAGACAGGTGCAAAATGCGCACGTCTCTGCGTCATTCCCGTTTTCTCGTCTGTAAACAAGGCAATCTACAAAACACGTCCTAATCCAATCTTACCAAAGCACCCTTGTATCATATTTTTAAATATTCAAAAACGTGACAATCGATTTTTAACGTTTTATATTTAAAAAAAAAATAATAAGTTGGTGTCATAAATTCGATTAAATATCGTGGGTAAACAGTGGTTGGTTGCGTGTAAACAAATATAAATTCCGGCAGTCGATGTTTTTAGAGGGAAGAAAAGAGAAATTTATGTTTGTTTTGCTATTATTAACATTGGAAACCTCCTGCTTAGATAATTGTGAGTTATTTCAATAGCTATCTCCGAGCACTAATTTTCGATTGAAAATATTTTTCGATTCTTTTGCTCAATGGCCAATTTGGAATTTTTCTTGGATTTTGCTGTATGAATAATTCTCTTGACGTTAAATTAGTACTCTGTTTGGCCATTGTTTCAATTCCTTTTGTTTTTTTTTTTTTATTTTTATTTTGAAAGTTGAGTTCGAAGAATTTCTGGAATTTCGCATTTCGGTTTGTGTAGGATAATTTAATTAAACGAAATAGTAATTAAAGGAAAATAAATGTGGTTTCTAAAAGTTAAATGAAAGATTTAAAACTTGGATTTTTTTTATTTTTCTCGATTTTCAAAGTTTTTTTTAAACAAATATTTCGTGGAATCAAATGGAAAAAAAAGGTGACAAAAAATTTTAATTTCTTTATTTTGAGCATTGAGTGTTTTGTTTACAAAATTCTAGGTTACATCAAATAAATAATGCAAATGTATCAACTTATGCATAATTGATTGTTTAAAAGTCTCACAAAGAAAATTAAAAATTAAAAATTTTTTCTTCTTTAAAAACACAATAAAAATTTAAAATAAAATTTTTAAAAGTTGTAAAACTTAATATTAGAAAATGAGATTCTAAAAGAAAAGAAAGAAGAAGATATGTCAATCCGAAAGAGGATGTGAATTGTGAGGGAATTGGATTTCGGGTTTAAGAAGGAAGCGGAAAAAGAATGAGAAAATAAAAGAAAATGATTACAAGTTTGGTGATTTTTGCTGCTGTTTCCTAATGAAATAAGTTGGCCAGTAGGTGTCTTAGATTCCTTACGCCTCCTTAATACTGTTTTCTTTCCCAATTCTCGATGGAATGGACTCGCAGTCAAAGAGAAAACTAGATGAGACTTAATGTGATTTACAAAGGCCAATCACTTGTCCCATTCATTTACGCGCATCGTTCAATATTGTAAATGGCACTACCATCTCATTTAATTGTCGCACGCATCAATAACTTTCTTCTAACTAATTGCAATACTAATGCTTTTCTAAATTCATTTTATAAAAATTATCGGATTTTCTCCAACTCTCACTATTTCTAAATGGCGCTGCTGGAACTCGCGACATCTATCGGCGAAATTTATAACCACGTGTTTTTTTTTTTCTTTTTTTTAAAAACGACAAATTAGTTTTAAGATTTGAAAATGGTAAATTTGAGAGAAAAATAGCTTAAATGAATTTTGACGTGAGTATAATAAGATTTTTATTTTATTTTTTTTAATTTTCATTTCTGTGAGCGCTTAAATGGAGTTTTTGTTAATGTTGGCATTTCGAAGCCCTTTTGAAAAAGCTCCGCTTTTCTTTCTTCACTCAATATTCTCCCATTATTCATTCAAATCACTACTCGAGTGCTAAACTGCCTAAGACGAAATGCAAAAACCATCCCGATTTTACATCCACAGGATTTAACTTGTTTTGGCTCTTTCGAGGGCGCATTCACCCATTTTTTTCTCTTTTTAAAGCTCGAATAGATTATTACCAGAAATAAAGCGGGAAAAAATTGTGACTTTTATAAAAAAAAAATTTAATTTAATAGTGTAAAATGTGATTTTTTTTTTTTTCCAAATTTGTATTTTTTTAAAAAATTGGATTTACGCATAAAAAAAAAACAACATTAGACGAATTAATTTACTCGCAAATGATAATCCGAAAAATAATTGAAAAAAGAATGCGACATATTTCCATCAGACAAATTTTATTTATGTTTCCAGTCCCCTTTTTGCCGAGTGCAATAATATTTTTTGAAAATCACATTTTCTTCTTTTTTATGGTTTTAATTTAAAGCAATAATGATGTAATTACACTCGGTCTCGTGTCTTGTTGTGACAGTATATTATGACTTTAAGCCACTCTGATAACATAAATCCAATGAAACTTTTACAATTTTTCCACTCTTGGAAATAAAAACCTCGAAAATACTTTAAGAACATTGAAAAAAAATTTTTTTAAATCTAAAAAATTCATGAATTTGTGAAAATACAATGACAAAAATCAGCATTTTGACAGCCAAACACATTACAAAGGATATTTACGTTGGTAATCGCATTAAATTGCAAAACACCATTCAAAGAGTGCAATTCCACTTGATTTTTTTTATATCTCAAATTTAAAATATCCAAATGCAATTTCAATCTAATTCAAACACAAATTTCAAAAGGATCTGTTTTTTTTAAAAATTGAGAATTTATCGTTCAAACATTTTTCCCTTTAAAACTAAACGTAATAAAATATAAAACTAAAATGGCCGTGTGATTTAGTGGTGACGTTACGTGTCTGTCATCATTTCCCATCGCGGGAGGGCGTTGAAAGGCTCCGTAGGCATCGTTGCCACGAGTCCTTAATTGGGCGAATATTGTAGCCGAGACTGGACTTTAATGGCGAGCGCCTTGACGCTCGCACGGCATTGCACAAATGACGGATGACACGACGTTGCACGCCTAGAAAATGGCCGACGACTTCAGGAAATGGCTTCGCTTAAAACTGAGCTCAAAATGATCGCATCACCCTTTAAATCAATCGTCTCGATTTAAAAACAAAAATTAAAAAAAAAAATTTGTTTAAGAATTTTAATTCGAGTTTATACTTTATATTTTGTATATTACGGTCGTATCTCACAAATAATTCGTTGAGTGCACCTGTTGGTTGTTGAAAATTATATTTATTGCTTCACCGATTTCTGTTAGAGACATAATTGTATATATAAAATGTAGCAACAACTGCCGGGTCAGCAAATGAATGGTGTTTTATAAACGATTACATTTAAAAAAAAATTTTTTTTTAAACATTCCATTTTGTGTTTATATTAATTGATTTTTATAATTCCTGTTATTTTTTTTAATATTTAATTGAAATACGTGGAAATTTAATTAAATTTTTTTTATTTTAAAAAAAAAATTATAATGAAATAAATACGAAGTAAATAGTGTTCGTTTAACTTACATAAGATTCTAAAAAAAAAAATTTTTTTTGTACCCTTTTTTTTGGGAGGGGGTTGAGGGGGTTGAAGAATGAGTGGAAAAGAAAAGAAAGAAAAAAAAAGTCAGACGTCTGCTGATCTTTACCCCCTGCTTTCCACACATCAGACATTCTTCTAAGTCTAGTCTTTTTTTTTTTCATATCCTTGATACGTCTGTCTCATTCTTTTTTTTTATATACTTTATCAATTTTAATTTAATCCGAAGATAAATTTATTTTAACTTGATTTATCAAAATTAATTATTTCTCTTTTTTTTTTTTTTTTTTTAAATTATTTTTTTGAAAATTAATTTAAGTCACGTAAATTTTAAATAAAACAAAAATTTATTTTAAATTTAAAAAATTTTTTAAAATGAAAATTTTTTTTCCCATACATGGAATTAAATTTTTCATTTTCAAAATTTTTTTTTAAAAAACTGTCATTTGTCTAAGAAAAAAGACATTGGATTGAATACCGTAGGAATGATTACAATTTGCCCATTAAAAAACAAGGACAATGTCTAATATCAATCAGTAACCATGACTCGAGTTACTTGTATTAAAAGAATGGCAATATGATATTTTCTTATTTTTTTTTTTATTTTTATAACGAGAAAAAATATTAAAAAAATTCCGCAATCATCCACTCAGTTTGTGTCTTTGCCTCTTTCTCGTGTCACTCGCCTCTTTTCTTCTATGATGACATATTCCCTACAGACAACATCAATGCAGCCTAATAGCCTAACCATGATTGAAGCTATCTTTCCACCGCAAATGAGGGCCCCGCATTACCCTTCCCATAGGGCATAGCGTCTCCCCTGGTGGTTGCCGTACCCAACTAAATGACTGGGATTTGTTGTCCCCAGTGTTTCTTCGTAAAAGAAAGACAGCCCGTGTCCATCTGCTATCCTGGGACTATATTTTCTCCGGGCTTTACGCACCGAACGAAAAATCTTTTGCGGTCACAGACGCGGGGAATTAGATTTTTCCAACGGGTCCTATGTGTCTGTTTTCTTTTTTGGGTTGCGGTGACTGTGAGGAATCGTCTTGCGTTGCTTTGTTGTGGGGTTGATTCGTCGTTGCGCCACTAGTCGGCGCTGCGAATGTTTTATAGCGGATTTTGATTTTTTTTTTTTTTTTGGTTTTTTGAAATTGGAAATTGTTTGAGTTATTAACGAATTTTTTTTATTATCCAGTTTAGGCGAAGTAGTTTTGGAATTGTTTTGAAAAGTATTCGCGAGGGTTTTGGTATTGCCGGCCGTTAATGTCAGAGCCAAGTTTTGCGTTTCAATCCCTAATTGAAATCTACGTCCGAATTTTGCCCACATTCGGTTTTACACGCTACTAAATGACAAATAATGTTAACATTGCTCACAATTTTACCATTTCTATGTTTATTACACCACCACATTCCATCAGTCTAATGCAAAATGCAACTATCGATTTCAATCTTAACTGCGAATGTGGAAATTCTTACTATTTCAATCTCCCGTTAAAATTTTCCTTTTTCCCGCACGGAAAAAACATAAACTCGAAATAAAATTTATGTAAAATAAAATATAAAAAAATGGTGGTTATCTCGATGGTCGTTGCTTGTTTTTCTTGTTCAAAGCGATGAGAGATTTATTCTCTTATCCCCCACGCTCGCTTTTTATCCCTACCTTATATTGGCAAAATGACTCCCTCTAGCGTCGAACGGACCAGCCTAGAAATCCCTCTCGCACGCCTTAGGCATTCCAGCTATTTTAATTTGCATAGCTGAGCTTGCAAGTCGTAGCTAATGAGAGTGGGGAAGACCCCGTGTCACAAAACCACCCCGCAAAACATCCAAAAACTTACCGCCCTCCATAGGGGTTAATGGGCAAAAAAGGCTTAAGGAGCAAAAACTTTCTTTTCCCTCTTTTCCTCTCTTAATTATTTTAACTTTCCGTGATCCGTATTTTTCTTCCGTGTTTATATTACGAGTGATTCAGGCGCATAATTCAATATTTTAGACAAATGTTTAGAGAAGTTAAAGAAAATATTTATTCACTTTTGAAATGATAAAACAAAAATTCACAAATTTTCAATTTTGATTTTAGTGGAACCACTTAAACCGATCGTTTCAAACATTAAAAATTGAATTTGATAAAATTCCATTGGAAAAAAGCACTTTGGAAACGTAATATATCATCGTATTTTCAAATAATAATAAACTTCACTTTATTATCTCTTTACATTACATAAACAATCGGAAAACGAATTTTCGTCATAAAAAAAAAAAAAAAAAAAAAAACTTTAAAAATTTGTGCAAAACAAGTGGAGAAATGGAGCGCCGTTGCTTCTCGAGGGTTTTAAAAGCCTAATTGGTAAAATGTAAGCACAAGCCAAACTTTGCCTAGAATGAATTTACATAATTGAATAGGTTTAATCTTTGTTGCGCATATTAATGTCTTCAATCCATCACACAAATGTATTTACGCAATGCGCATCTCACACCGAGTCACTCTAATGCGAATTTAGTGCGACACTCGTTTTAAAAATTACAATTTTAAAAACCAATACTTTGACATCAACTCGCATTCAACGCGATACCATTCGTTTGTTGTGCCGTCAAACAAGTTTAAGTTGGCCAGTCACGCATCGTCCATATTTTTAACATCAAAATGTGAGGCTCCAACAAAACGAGCGGTAAATTGAAGAGATATAAGCATGAGCGTTGTAAGGCAAATTGCCTTTCTTCAATACCATAACACTCTCCCATTCTCAATGTTTATATTATTAACCCCAACTATTATTTATTTGATTTTTTTTTAAATTTGTAATTTACGTTTAGGCCTATGGTAGTTAAGGAAGATTAATTTGTAATATGATAGCATAAATTCAGCGAGAGTTCCATTCCTTTGTTTGAGCGTGCATTTGGCTGTCCACTCGAAGATAAGAAAGTTCTGAATACATTTGACATTCAAACACAGCCAGATAAATTGATTCCTCCATTTGCGAGTGCAATCAACTCGGTATCTGTATGTGAGTAGGGGCTTGGCTTTTAATCAGTGAGGAAAGGGTTTGTACCGACGAAGAATTGCGCCGTCAGTAAATTAAAGTGGAAACGCAGATTAGACCTAGTCACGAATTAGCATTGCTTTTTACGGGATCCAACATCGAACGGAAGTTGCTCTACTTTTCTACATTTTTTTTCCTTTTGGGATTAACTTTGACTTTTGTTGAGTTGGGCAAATTGGGTTTGAAATTAAACAATTAGTGACTTTAAAATTTTTTTTTTTTTTAAGAAAATTTTTTAAGGGGGAAATAGTTGTTAAAGGATTGAGTGATCGGTTTTTTTTTTGTGGGATTTTTTTTTTAAAAAGGTGGGAATTGGGAATGAAATGTGTGAGTAATTTATCATTTGATAAATGGTTTAATTTTTCTTTCTGCTTTTGCCAATTTTTATATTCGGTCGTGTAAGAAATGCAAAAATAATTGTCTCCATAAATGGATGGTTTTATTATGCGGTGAAATGTAATGAAGTTTTAAGCTACAAACATTAGCAATTTTTTTTTTTAAATTTGTTTTGTTTCATTTTGAATTTTCGGTGTTTTTTTTTTGGATTTGAAGTTTATTGATTTTGTTTTTCAATTATTCTAATCGAATTCGGTGGCAATTGGAATCGACTTGTTAAATCAAGTTTAGAATTTTATTTTATAAAAAACAATTTTTGAAAAATAGTTTTCTGGAAAAATAATTTTTAATTTTGTTTTATGCACTCGAAGAAAGGGAATTTTGGGTGGAAAAAAAATATTCTTATGAATAAATCCAACTTATCACGACCAATTCCGACTTTTGAATAATTCCACGAGACTCAATTACTGCGAATTAATGAAATTCATTACGTGCATTCAATTGTGAACAATCGTAAACGGATTATTTTTTTCATTACAAATGCCTTATGAATCAAAACGATATATTTCAACGTCTACTTTGTCAACCTTTTTTCTTGTAAAAACCATTTTCGAATAATGCATTTTGTGCAAACTGCTTTTATCCTTATTTACTCATTCCAAAATTTTCCTTTTTCCAATTTTCTATAACAACATTCTCCTTTTACGGAAAAAAAAGTAGAAAAAGAGCAAAGCAAATAACGAAATGAAATGTTTGATTTTGCTCCATTTACGATTTAGTCGCCTGTCACATTTTCTTAATGCTTTATTCGGGATTCGATAAATAGAAAAATTTTGTATTAAAAGAGATAATCGAGACTCAATTTAGGAATTTTTAAAGTGGATTTAAAAATAATATATTTTAATATTTGACATAAAACTCGCTTATCCCATTCTTTATACGAATTAATAGCATCAAATCTATAATTTAATTTTACATTTAAACAAAAGTTTTTTTAAAAATTAAATTTCAAAAAAAAAAACTAATTAATTTCGAATTGGCAGATCCCAATTAAAAGTTGATTTATTTGCACTTAAAAAAATATTTTTTTTTTTTCTAAAAAATTTTTTTATAAATAAGAAAATTAATTAAAATATTATTTTTTCCATTCGCAGTAACGACTTGCGTTCACACGTTCGATAAAGCTCCCGGTCGCATTGAAGTTCATTCCCGGCAACTCGCTCATTTGGATCGGCCTCGTTGCGAATATTTGGTTCGTGCCCCCTTCGATACGACAGTCGTGGTGAATATCACACTGTTGCATGGCTTTGAACGGACCCCACAAGTGGAACCGGCCGCAGCCATCTCGCCTTCGCCTTCGACGCGGTGCCTGCCCTCGCTTCAGATGGCCGAAGTGCGAGCCGACGGAACTTCGACGGTGATACGAACTATTTGCCCGCCGTCGCCCGCTCTACCGCATTTTCTCTCCTTTCGTTCGCGGACCCCACAAATTCGAGTCACTTACGTGTGGCTAACGCACAGGCCTAGCGCTTTCGTTCTCTATTTTGACTTCGTGCGATTGCGCAAACACTCCACCGAAGACATACTCGTATCGGGTTCGTATTTTTCCCATACAAATTCTTATTTCTTTTTTCTCACTTGAATCGAGATTGATTCGAGCTTTATCAGGGGTTGGTGTTATAAAGAAAAAGAGAGAAAAAAGTACAATCTCTTTAATTTACAGTATCTCGAAGCCTTTAGTCGTAAAAGAAAAGTGAATGGATGGATTTAAAAGTGTGTCTGAAAAGATTTATCTATAGTGGTCTCTTGCGACGTCAAATAGTGGACTTTTGCAACTCTTTGATTCCGATGGGTAACGAATGGTTCGTTGCAAGTGTAGTGTTAAGATAGTATTGGGTGGTTGGTTTCTTTTACGACAGACTTAATCTGAGTAAGCTGACATTTTTTCTTTTTATTCTTTATATTGTTCCACTCGATCCGATTAACAACGATCTTCTAGTTTGTACAATGTACACGATTTGTAATTTTATTTCAATTTAATATTTTAGTTATTGAAAATTCGAGAGTCGGTTTTTGCGCATGCGCATTTTTTTGGGGATGTTTTTACACTCGGTTGCAAATAGATTTTTTTTGGCCATTAAAAAAAGGTGTTTGTCTTGTCTAAAACTCAATCATTTGTGCGACTTTAACACGCAATAAGCAATTAACTTACTTCACCTTAGTTAAGCTCTGGACATGGCGTTTTTTTTTTCGGTTTAAGGGTTTGTTTTATCAATATTTTTTGTGTATTGAAATAATTAATAAATTAGGAAACGGCTAATATGTTGTTGGGAGAAATGTTAGCAATTATAAAAGAAAGTAAGTAACTCACTTTATTCGTTGGTTGGTGCAATTGAGACGATGGCCAGTTTAACATTCCTATACTGGATTACTTCAACTAACCTCTGCAGAGTATCCAAACTGGTTATCGCGCGGTTATAAATTAATTTCTACATGGGCCGAGCGTAAGATTAATTATTCACCAACTCCCACGGCCTTTGCTAAATCCATACTTGTTCAACGACCAACAACATTGCGAAAATTCACCATTTTTCATTCATTCTACCAGAAACCAAACACCGCATCGAATCCAATAAAATCTTATGCGATTTACCACTTTACCATATGCCTAAATGACTTTAACATTGCAAATTTATCTTTTATTTTTATTAAAAAAAAATTTTATAAAAAAATATTTACTTAAGTTGGAGATAAATGTCAACATAGCATTTATAGAGCAAGAAATCTAAATGGCAAAATGCCATTTTGTTTCTATTTTATATTTATTAATTTTTTCGGGTTATGAAGGGTTAAAGTTTTTGTTTTTTAACGGGAGGAAATTAAGCGACTGATAAGTTCAAAAATCTCTTTAAGTTGGCACCGTTAAAGTAGCGAAGAAATTAATGATGTTTTAGGTCTTAAAAAAATACAAGTTGGGGAAAAACAAAATTGGGGGAGGAAATTGAAGTACATTAGCATATATATTGTGCAAGTGGTTGGTTGGTACGACGAGGAAAAAAATTATTCTAATTGCTTCCTCAGTAATTAATTGATACGTTCATAATTAATGGTCTAAATTGAATATGTTGACAGGTGTTTTTTGAACGATCGTTCATCTTTAAGGCGAGACAAAAGAATGTCCATCGAAAACTTGTCTTAAGTTGCACTTAAAGGGGTGTAGGAAGATGATCATATTTAAAAGTATAAAATAAATTTTTATAATTTTTTTAACTGATTAAATATACCGATTTTTTTTTTTCAATTGATTAAATAAATATATTTTTGTGAAAAAAAAATTTTTTTTTTTTATTTAGTTTTTTAATTTTTTTTTATTTATTTATTTTATTTTATTTTATTTTAAGGCCCTTGTGAATTCACTTGTTCAGAACGCGGTTGTTTGTCCAGCTGGTCACTTGTGTGCAACGGGGTGGCCGATTGTCCAGACCAAAGTGACGAACTCGACTGCCCACTTCCTTTACCCTCCTCTGGGAGTCCCAGTAGTCATAGTAACTCGACGAGTGACGACGGTAGGCATTTTAAAATTTTTTTTTTTTTATTTCCTTAAAAAATAATTTTGTGTTTGTATAAAAACGCGCGAAATTATAATTAAAATATAAAATGGCTGGGGACAAAAATAAATTATAATTTGAAAAAATGGGGGAAATTTAAATGAGAAAAAATTGACAATTTTCTCATTTAATTTTTTTTACCCAAAAAAAAAAACTTTTACTCGGTTAATTGCGGCAAGAGCTGAGATTATTTTGATGGAGAGTCGGTATCAAGAGTATAGAAAGTGATTTTTTTTTTCTGATGAAGTGTCTCAATCTGTTTAATTAATGCGACTTATTTAACTTAAGGTTGAATTTTGGAAATTTAAAATCATGAATTTAAACCATTTTTCAACCTTATTTTGGATTAGAGTTTTAAGCCTAAATTGTTCAAATCGATTTTCGACTCGTAACCGCTACAGTGCGTTACATCTCGTTGCTTCGTGGTTTAAACAGCGCGAACCGATCATTAAAAATTAATCCGAGGTTTAGTGATGTTTCTAGCGTAGATATAGAAAATATAAAAATTGAAATAAAATAAAATTTTTCTCGATTCAATGGGAAAATGTAATGCGAAATATAATTTACGAAAAGATTTGGTTGGGAAAAAATTAATTAAGATGCTTTTATGGTTAAAAATGGTATTCCTTTTATGAATAAGTGCTGGGATTAGATGATAAAACCTTTGCCGTTATGAAAATTCCTCTTGTTCACTCTTTATTGTTCTGGTTAAAACTTTCAGAGCTATTTTACCTATTTTTTAACGGTTCGGCTTTTATTAATTTTCTTTTTGAAAAAAAAAAAATCCCATATATTTTCATGTAATTAACATTTCAATTATTTTTTTTTTAAATAATAATTTTATTTTTGTTTTACCGTAACCCTTTAATTACGTCTGTGAGTCACAAACCTGAGTTTTTTTAAAATTTTATTTTATTAAAACTTTAAAAATAATTAATTGTAACTAAAGGCTTAAATTTTACTTTTAATTGAATTAAGGATATTTTTTAAAAATAAATAATTACATTAAAAATTCAATTAATGTGGATTTCCAGAGTCTTAAAATCGAAAAATTCATTATGAAAATTCCAATTAATTCTGGTAAAAGAGCTTAACTAATCACGTAAATTCAATTTTACTATTTTATTATTATATTGTTTATTAAGTATTGATTTTAACCTTTCCATCACACCGTCGCTATCTACGCCCAACACTCGCCTTTGAAACAAGTATATGTAAACCACTATCATTTGCAGTAAATATTTCCTTTCGAAATATCGACTTCGGCTTATTTTTATATTTTTATATATAAAAAATTTTTTTTTTTTTAACTTTGCATCGCATCTTTACCGAAGGTGAAGCTCATAAATCTTGGATTTGACTCCTGTTCTGACACCAGTTTGTTGTATCCTTTTTTCTTGGCCATCAGTTTGCAATTGAGGTTAGCAGAGGTCCTTGGCTTCGCTGTTTGCTACCAGTAATGCATTGCCGCCATACTGTTCAATTTACTCGTTTTTTTATGCTCAAATTAAAAAGGTGAAAGCAAAGTTTACGACTTTACCCGGTCCCATAAGGAAAATTATTTGCCCTTGCCTAGGCCCAGTCAACGGTATATGGCCACTTGATTAAATGTCCGCTTGTAAATATTGAATTTTTATATTTTTAATTTTATAATAAAAAAAATATATTTTTTTAAATCGATATTGATTTTGATGGTATTTCAAATTGAAATTTGTGTCGTTTGGGAACTAATTAAAAGATCGTAAAAGCGAATTTTAAGGAATTTTATTCCAATTTGGAGTGTAATTTGGATAGCCGCTCTTGTTTGTTATTAGTAATAAAAATGGTGGAAAATCGTTGTCCTAATTAAACATAGACATGTTAAAGAGATAGGAAAAGCGAGCACTTTATAGTTTCAACTTGTGACAAATTATGGCGCTGATAATGACACTAAACTCAAATGCGTCTTTTGATTATATCCTACGAAATTGCCAATCCGCCACTCAAATTTATATGCTCGAGATACCAACTCCAGTTATTAAAAAAAAAATTTTTTTGTCGAAAAACTTGTTTTCGGTCGAGTTAATGACGATGCCGCCATACTGCATTTGACATAATGTGGTTTTAGTCAGAGGGAAATGATGGTAGTATTTAGTCGTTTCTGTAGCTGCGTGTGGTTTGTGAAAATATTGTGTTTTGAATCTCTCTCTCTCTCTCTCGCCTTCTACTTCTTTTCCGCCTGACTGCGCGCCAGCCCATAATCCTTTGGTGCCTTGATCATTTCTCATTACGAGTTTGACTTTTCCTTTGGGACGAGCGAGTTTCATCCCTTTATTTTCCATGACAAAAGCGAAGGAAACTTTCTCTCTCTCTCTCTCGCTTTGCCCCAATCAATCATGCCAACAAATGACGTATTTCGGGCCCCCAAAAATCCACTTCGGGGTTTAATAACAACCCTCATAAATTAACTTTAAAAAAAAATTCTCATTTTCAATTTTCCCTCGTGTTTTTCAAAACATTGACATTTTACGACTTGTCGGGATCACCGAGTATTTAATTTTCATTCATTTTTTTTCCATGGGATACGACACGAGGCGATGGATTATCGCGATTTTTGATCAAAAAAAAAATTTTTTTTTTTGTAAAATGAGTATAGCGAAGGATGACTAGGAACGTAATCTCGATCTGGAGGCGTCGAAGGTGGCGACTTTAGGATTGTTGGCGGCTCCTAATGTCCGCAGGGGTTGGCCCAGACGTTGTAAACAAACCTATAATTTTCCCTATATTACCACGGTTCTTGGCCCCGTTGTCTGCGGTCGAGGCAAATTTCAGGTATAATGCAATGAGTCTGTGTCTGCTTTTTCGCCCGCCAATAGAAAACGTTTTTGAAATTTTTTTTTTTTTATTATCGTTTCCTCTGTTAAAACTTGAAGAAAAATGCTCGAGGAAGTGTTTGAGACTGTAGTCCGAATGTCCAGACACGAGGAAGGAACTTCGAATGAGTAAATAGTAAAAAAAAAAAATTTTTTTTTTTACTTTGCGGTTCGCAATGCATATATAATGTAATGATCATTATTATTATTATTAGCGACATTGTGTGTTGTGTGTTTGTGTGTTGTGATGCGAGTTTCCGTTGGTTATAGCGGCATTTGTCAACCATTCGAGTCATGGACGTAGACGAAACTTCATTTAGGTAAGAGATAAATTTTGACAATTTTTAATTTTTATGAGAAAAAGTGGAGTTAATTAGAAAAGTTGGACTCGTTCGGTTTAGTAATCCATTAGTAAGGGTCAGTGAATGGGAATTAAGTTGCCTGGTAATGATTAATACGTGTTGTTGGAGGACCATCGAGGATACCGTAGGCGCTGAATCATGGTCAACTCGAAGATTTTCGGTACCCAAAGGGGTTAAGAAGCGAATCACGAGTTTGATTAAGGCGATGGAATAAGATTTTTTTCCGTTTTCCTCTTAATTCACCTTTTTCTATACTTTTCTATACCGAGACGAGTGAAGAAGTCTCGAGATGTAATTATTTTATTCTTTTATTTGCGGGATTCGGTAATTGGCGCTTGATTGGGGTTTCGAGGTTCGCCCGGTTGAATTAAGAAGGGGTAAAAAAAAATAAGAAAAGTATTAGTTAGTGTGTGCTTTTTCTTTTATATATATTTTTTTAGTCGAATATCGTTGTTATTGGGATCAATATCCTCGTGGCTTTCAGGTGATGATGGCCTTTCTTGTCCCGCGCAAAGAGGTTGTTGGCCCTCGTTTTTGATTAAGTTGGCGAAAGGTTAATAAGCGGAAGGTTAAGCCTTTTCATCGACGATGGAGCCTTCGAACCACCTTTTGACTCGGATATCGTTTGGGCATGCAGTGGCACACAAATAGTTCACAGTTTATTTGTTAGAGGGTTTTTATAGGAGGGTTTATTATTATTATTGTCATTAGATGCAATTTGAGCTTAATTTAAAAGGGGATTTTTATTTATGGGTTTATACGATTAACTGAGAATTATGGGATTATTTTTAGCTTTTATATTTAAATTTTTGTAATTAAATAAGTGCTAAAATAATATCAGAATATAATAACGAGAATTTTTCTTTTCGGAGGAAATAGAAAATGTGAGATTAAATTAGAAAATTGAAGAGTCGTGCCAAGTTTTTAAGTGTTAATACTTTTTTTATGGTAGAAATAAGGCGCCATTTTTTTTTTTTAGATTAAGAAAACGAAATTTTATATTTTAAGTTTTTAAAAATTAAAAATTTTTTTTTTTTTGCAAATTTGATTATTTAGATTTATTTCGAGGATGGACTTTTATTTTTGCACGTTTATTGAACCTCGAATGGTATAAATCGTGCACGAAATATCATTTTTTTATTATTTTTTTCTCTTTTATTTTGACCGTTGCAAAATGAGGCGAGTTTAACTTATTCGATACTGTCACGCTAATGAAAACATGTGTTTCTTTACTATCTATTTTTTCGATAAATTAATATCTTTGGCCGCAAATTTTATTTTATATTTTTTAAAAAAAAATTTAAATAAATTCTGAAATGAGAACGAATGGACATCGGAGACGAAGAAACACGAGTAAAAATGATAATTTTCGTTTTAAAAAAAAATTAATTACATCAAATCGTTATTCATAAAAGCAAAGTCTGGTTTTGTGGTTAGAAAGGAGTGAAAAGTCTGCCAGATGTTGCACAAAACTTGGCCGAAAAAAAATTTTTTTGGAATGAATTAAGTAAAATTATAAGAGATTTTTAAAATTTTTTTTAGAAAAAGATTTTTTTTAAAAAAAATCCTCGACGGTTTTCGGTGTCTTTTCCTAAAACGATGTATCGATTCGATTAATATTTCACGGTTGTCGTTACATAAACTTCTAAGTGCAAATCGATTTCAATATAGCAATAAAAGCAGTTTTAATTGCCTTCTTAACGTTTAATTTACTAAAACTTTCGGAATAATTAGTCAAATTAGTCCTATTTCACTTACTTTAAAACAAACTCAAAAAATCGATAAATAAATAAAAATAAAATTTATTTACAAAATTTTATTATTTTATTCAAATTGGATTAAATTTTCTCACGTGTTTTTCGCATACCGTGACTGACTCAAACCCGCCATTTTTTCCCTTTTTTTTTCAAATCGAGTGAAATTATATCACGAAAGGAAAAGCAAAAAAATGGTATTTCTGATAGAGATTATGACAAATTGTTGATATTAAGAGACAAATTTGAACTCGATCATAGCGCAATTCAATAAGAAAAATAATAAATAAAAAAAATGTAAATAATTCAAAATTAATTCAAAGACATTTCGTAGAGATTAACGCTCCAATAGTTAATTAAAACCGCTCAAATATGTAAATTTTTATTTTTTCTCCTCGTTCCTAATTACGTATTCATCGTAAGTAAATCTAATATAAATTAACAGGAAAAGGAGTGGACCGCACTCGTGACTCATTCGTTATAAACGAATCCGTAGGAAAAAATATGCAAAAATTCATAAATTCACTACATGTCAAACGATGTCATTCATTTATTTTAATTTTTCTCAAAAAAAAAATGAAAAAAAAAAAATGGCGAACATGCGATCGATTCGAATTTTCATTATTTTAAGTATCCGTAATTCGAGACTCTTAAAAAGTAACCTAAAAAAAATGCCTATCGAAATTACATCCCATAATCCTTCAGTTGTTTATAGAAGACGCCTTACGTAACCCAGAGATCAAAGTAAGCCGTCAATCAGTGTAAAGTGAGAATTACCCCTTTGAATCCTCGCATTAACCGTTGCTCTCATATATACACACACACACAGTATCGAATGGCTTCATAAAAGACTCAGAGTCCCACTGTCTAACTTCCTGGCTCTCTCTAGGGAGAGAAGGAATCCCTTCCCTCTGATTGAAGTGTTGTGACCAACGAGTGGAGGTGATTTTGAGCTTTTATTGTGAGAAGGGGTTGTGTTGGATTAGTCATAAAATGTTGCTTTCACGAGCGATAAAAAATTTGATGGGACTTACCCATCCCCTCCCCACCCCCTCCTTCAACCGCCTCGTCTTAACTCGTGCAACAACCCACACGTTTTAGTTACTTTCATTCCACATACATCGGGTTTTAGTATGTCTTTGATGTCACAATTAAGGGTTGCGAATTTCGTTTTTTACTTCCTCGAATACAACCGCACGTTAAACTCTCCTTTTTTTGTGGTTTGCTGCTTTTTTTTTTTTTTTTAAAGATTTACTTGTTAAACTGCTTTATATGGACTTATAAGTGGTCACAGCTACCATCTGGTGGTAATTGGCGTCAACTAACAACAGATTGAATCCACTTAGAAAAAGATTTTCATTCGGGCCGTGAAATGGCCTGAAAATTGACCTTTTTTTTTTTTTTGAGAATTTTTCTAAAGTTGGGTTTTGGGAAAAAAATTAAATTTGGAGTTTATAAATTTGTTGGTAGATGGCGTTTTTGGCGTTTTTCCCATTCAAGGATTTTTTTTTTAAAAAAAAATTTCTAATGGGTGGGGTCTCTTGTAATAATTTTAAAATTGAAAGTCTTTTTTAAAAATAAAATTTTTTTTTCCAAGAAAATTAAAAAAAAAAATTTTTTTTATACCGAGAAATGAATGTTGGAAAAGGGAAAGTTGAAGAAAATTCTGGTTTCCTTTTACCCGCTGATATTTTCCATTAGTGTTTGAGGCCCCTTCCCGTTTCCACCGCAACCTCCTTAACGACGACATTGCGACCATTAGACACAAGACGATACTAAGAAGTCAGTTGCGAACCAATCATTTTCCATCTTTTCTCATCATCCAACTTTTTCCTCTTTATAAAAAAAATATAATAATAATTCAATGTCGAAAGTTTTGTCACATTTTATGTTATTTAACTAGTAAATAATAATTGCAGGTTTAATAAACGAGTCCATTAAACCTAACTAAAATAATAAATTCTCTTTTATACATATTGCCTGGATAAATAAAAACTTTATGCCACAAAACTCTCGCACGTAACCTTAATAAAAGCAAATTGATCCGTTAAAAATAAAAAAAAAGATTTTCTCCAACACCTGCGATATCGAAACCCACCACACGGTGGCGCTTCCTTTACATTACGTACATAAAAATATATACATACAAAAGTACATAGAGATATGTATACGAGTACTTCCTTCCTCCCCCGCAATCAGGAAGTGCGTCGGCCCGATCGACTAGCCGTCGCCCCGCCCCTTCGATTGGCTAAGGCGGGGTCTGCAGAGCAGTCAAAACGCCGGCGTCTGCCGAGTGTCTGAGAGTGAGTTTGCAATGGAAGGTCTCGCTCCATGGCTCGAGCAGACCTCGCGACACTCGTAATACGCCTACGTCTAACTCACTGTTTACAGGTAGGACAAATCTCGATTTATTTTTATTATTATTTTTTTTAAATTTTTATTTATTAAATGTCGACGGTCTCGATCGGTGTTTGTGTGTTGGGGTGTTTGTCTGGCGTTAGTCGCCGGTGCGAGAGACAGAGCAATACCTTTATGCGAAAAGCAGACGCTGTCTGAATGCTAATCACGTCATTCTACTTAACGTCCATTTTCATCCCTTGTTTGTGAATTGAATTTTTTTTTTTTTTTTTTTTTAGAGTTTTGAATAACGTTTTAGTAAATTATTAAATGGATTATTATTTGTTTTTATTATTCACGAAGGAAGTACGGATCGTGGGTTTAATTTTTACTCGTTGCGTAGTTTTAATTAATTTAATTAGTTTTACGTTTTGTTTATTATAATTATTTATTTGTTTTTAAAAAAATCAACTTTCTATTTTAAATTTATAATCAAATTTTTTTAAAAGTCATCAGAAATGGGCGGACTCATTTTTCCTGTTTTTTTAAAACAAAAAAAATAAATGGAAAATTCTAATTGAGCCATCACAAACCGAAAGAAAAAAAAATGAAAATAAATAATTCAAAGCAAATAAAAATCCTCGACATTCTATTTGTTATTAGATTTCGTACATTATATCGATTCCCATGTGCGAATAACACAGTTTTACATTATTGCCATAGATTCATGATTTTCTAAAAACAATTAAAGAAATAAAGTTTTTTTTTAAAAAAAAAGACACAAGGCGGTATCGGCCTCTCCTTTCCTTCCCTCGAAAACGGTGTCGGCCGAATGCCAGGGTGTCGGTCTGCCGGCTTCGTTCGTCGAATACGCGTGTGGACGAGGCCAAGTCGCAGACGGGGGCGCAGGGTGGACCGCGCACCGAGCGCTATTGATTTGGCCGTCTGTGGCGTGTCTGGGATTCTGCCCCCAATCAATGTCAGTCTGACACGGCATCGCCACCCCCGCGCCACGCGTCGCACGTCACACGTATGGGCAACGCTGAAACGAGAGTCGCCGCATTGACCTTTGTTAAGAATATTTGACCCGTTTTAATATTCCGACCAGCCCCAACCACCCTCGTTCGTTAAGTCTGGCTGCAGAAACGAGATGTGGCGCGAAATGGAATTTTTCGCCATTACGAATCGTGCGAATAGCAGCGGTTTCGGGTAGTTCGCTTAATTCTATCTATTTTTTATTACTTTGTCTCGGTACTGATTTCACCTTTTTTCTAGGTTAGTCGAATAAATAATTCGATTCATCGTTAAATTATTATTAACCGAGTTTTGAATGAGGAAGTTTCGTTTAACGTTGTTTTCAATTGGTTAAAATAATTTAATTTTTTTTTTAAATAATAAAATTAATATTAAATTGGGCTCGAAATTAGGTCGATTTTTTTTTTTTTTTAGTTTGGGGGATGTGGGGGTGGTCGAGCGGTGACGTCATTACGTAATTCGTCGTACAATTCACGTGTGAAACATTATCGAATTAAAGGGTCCGTTTAGCGTTATCGAATTATATTCAAAGGATGATTAAGGCGATGGAGGATTAAAAACGAGGCGTGAGTAAGAAATATGGCGGATAAAATGTGTGTTTGTGCGAGGTCCGTAATTGATTAAAAGAGTGACGATTCCGGAACTCGGATTTAAGGGATTTTCGCCGATTTACTCGTCCTAACCCCTTTAACGTTATAATTACTGTTAAACTCCATTGCATTTATTTTCGAAATTGAGCTAATCAAAAGCTTTCGATTGGGGGGAATGGAAGAGGGTGGGGAAGGGTTGTTAAAATAATTGGCAAAATTTAGAATTTTCTTTCTTTAAATTTTTTTTCCATTTTTCAAAATTTCCATTTTCCACGTTGAACCGGTAGCTCAAAGCATATCAGCTTGAGTCATGTCCTTTTCCACAATCTTGAGACCCTTCCCATCATACTTTGCCAGGGTCCGTATCGATTTGCAATGACGTCAGACGTCTGTTGCGTGCACAACAGGGCCAAACCTGTCATCGGCGTAGGTGCCAACGGCCAGAAAGAAACTACATCCACCATTTCCAAATACCCGCAATACACGTACGCCTACATATGTATATACAACGTTGGTCGATGTGACCCACGATTTCTTCACATTGCCGAGGGTGAGTTTTGCAATGTAAAATCCAGTGGAAAAGGGCGATGTGAATGAAAGGGCGAATCGATCATTCATTCGATTTGATCAATTTGCAAATTTTTATATTATAATTTTTTTTTTTTTTTACTGAATCAAACCAGTTTAAAATTTAATTATGGGCCTATGAACTAATGAGTTTTTTTTATGGGTTTGCAATATTTTTATCGATTTAAATGTCGTAATGATTTTGTGTCGTTTTTTAGTTATGGGGATGAATTTTAAGGGATTTTTAAAGATGGGAATTATCAATTGTAGAATTAAATTCCGGTAGTCGAAATTCGCATCGCAGATGACATAAAGATAAAGTTCAAAGACTTTGTGGATTATGTACTTTTTTTTTCAAGTCGACATTTTCTGTTAAAGTCGATTTTTTTTTTTTTACATAACGCTCTGAACGTATACTTTAGTCTTATCTACAACTACGGTGTCCTCGATATGACATCGCAATTCCACATTGCCCACTACGAGCTGATAATAATCGAGAACTGAATTTTTTTAATTTTTTTTTTTAAACTAAAATTTTTTTTTAAAGGTAAAGTAATCGACATAAAAAAAATAAAAATAAAATAAATTATATAAATGAAAATTTTTATTTATTTTTTTCTCAGCTTTTTTTATTTTATTTACACGTGTCGAAATATTTTTTTCCTTCAAAAATTTATTACGGTTTATCAGTCTCGATTTGTTATCGCGGAGTGTGTTGTGTGATGTCTGTGAACTTTAGCGATTCGTTTTAACATTGAATGACTTTTATTCGAGTCCATGTTCGGTTATTCTTTGCACCGAATTTATTTACTTATAAAAAAAAAACTAAACGTGGTCATTTTTATTTTTAAAAAAATTATTATCTCGGTTATTAATTTCCCCTCCGTTAATGCGTTTGTGGGGAAAAGTTGGGGAGGGGTGGGGGAAGAAAAAAAGAGTTTAATTTTTATTTTGCGCGCAGCTGTTGGCCCGTGACTCTCGTAGTTTCACACATTGGTGTTAAAGGAGTGTTCGGTCATTAATTGCCCTCCCTCTTCTTTCCTTCCAATTTCAACTTAATTAATTTCGGCGAAGGGCCTCGTTGAGTGATGAAGGACGTCGCTGAGCACAACCACTACTACCCTACTACTCCCAACTATTTTTTTTCCGTTTGTTCGCCCACTCGTAATGTCTATAGGACGATAAAAGAGGGAGAAATGGGGTTATCCGGGGTGTCTCTCGCCGCCGCCGCCAGATGGCGTTAATTAGAGGTTGTTGGGCGAAGTGGACGATGGGATAAAGGAATAGCGCAGGTTGTCGTTAGTTAGTCGGAGTTGATTAGTCTTATTTATTAGTCAGATTGGGGCAGTACGAGACTTTTGATGTTGGCCTAAGTAGTTTGTTGTCGTTGGAGAACGGGAGGGAGCTTTTGAACTAATCAGTCGCTAATTAGTCGACCACGCAGGACTCATTAGTGCCTCGACTCGACTGGCTCGAGTATTGGTTCCGTCTTCATTACTTTGCTAAGAAGAATGGCAAATGAAATATCGCGTTGGCGAACTTTTATAATCGCACTTAATGCCGTCGCTGCTCCGTAAAAGCGATTCGATCTGAAACGAATCCGCCGCGATCCCTAATTAAAACTTTTCCTACTAAATCTGCTTTTTTTCCCATTTGTTTTTTCCTATTTCGATTGTTAGGGGGTGGGTATTGGTAAAAATGCGATATCGATGCCGTGTAATTAAGAAATATGAATACCGATATTAATCCCAATACCTATAATTTAAAAATTTAATCACCAATACCAATTAAAATTGGCCGTGTTCCCAGAATGAGAGCATGACATCATCGTTTGCGATGGTAATGTACCAAATGTGATTAATTTTTATTCGAATGATTTCACCGATCGTGGTATGTACGTAACTTCCAGTTTAGATTGAGAAATAATTCTGGGCCCATTTCGAGTTATAATGTCGAAATTCACCCTGAATCCAGTGACTGCAGTCTTATTTTATACCCATGCAATGATGCAACAATCTATTCGGTGGCTGATTTGTATCTCGATTTAATTTAGGTCGTGTACCATATGTTCGACTTCGTATTTAATGATTGAATTCAATTTATCATTGTGAATCGGCAGTTTTTGTAGCCATTTTTGACCAATAGTCTAGAGCTAGAGAAGTCTCGAGGTTGCTTAGTTAAAATGGCACTGACCAATACTCATCCTTCATAAAAAAAATGGTTTGGCCACATTCGACAGACAAAATTAACTTTAATTTCATCGAAATCAAATTAATCGACATCAAAACACGTTTTAAAGCGAATGGGACGTGTCTCGACTTCCACCGATCACATTCGTTACGTCAATCGAAAGCTTCAAACACGAATTAAATTTTCATTTTTTATTTCATACGAAGACTCGTAATTATATTTCTGAAAATAGAATCGCACGGTTTATCGTAGAATCGTGCGAGTAGACGTCTGATGAGTTTCGTCTGTTAAGGCGAAATTTCGATTCATTCGGTTCATCGAATCAATGAATCGGTATCGAATCGCTCGATCGCGCCTTTGTCTTTTATACATTTAAAAAAAAATTTCTTTAAAAACTCGTACCACGACTTTAATTGTAACCTTGGCTCTAAACGTGTATTTCAAGTTTACGGTGGCATTTTTCAACCGTACGTGAGGACATGAACTCGAGAAACTGACCTTTTACTTCAACCCTTAAAAAAAAAAATCAACCCAACATTTTTTTTTATCTTTTCTTCAAAAAAATTGAATTTTTCGACAAAAATTTTATTTTTTCTCATTTCCCCGATCCGATGGGAGTCGATGGACACTAAAAAAAGCCACGTGATGTTCTAGTAGCAGCTTCGTCAGCGAAAAAAATGTATGGATAGAGGAAGAGATGGTTGCCGTAGTTGGTGTTTGTAGGTTGGTTTTGAGTGTCCCTCGAGATGGCTCTGCCCACTCAATAAAGGGAGTTGTAATTCTGCTTCGCACCTGCCTTCATCGTTCCCACAAGGCATTTCGAGGAACTGCAGTCAGCACAAATCTGACAAGCCTTCGCTTCTATCCTAAATCCATCCGCCTCCAGCGCCCGTCAGCGCGCCGTTATAAGCATCCGCAATCCCAATAATAATCAGTCGACGAATCGTTTCCCCTCAACCGCTCCAATATCATTTAATTAACGATTTTTGTATATACTTTGTCCTGGTTTTACGCTTCGAAAGTGCCTTTCGGGAATGCTATTTGGCCCGGATTTAAGAATTCCAATGATTTAATACAGACTTTACGGAAGCTGGTTTTATTGATAACTTTGGTTTTATATATTTATAACATATTTTTTATAAATTATAAGTTGGAATTTAATAAAAGTTTAAACTTTAACTTAATTTATCTTGATAACTACTTAACAATTACACGTGCGTGTGCCCACGACATTGCGTGTAATTATATTGAAAGGAAAGTTGATTTTTTTTTTGAAATTTTCATCGAACTAAGATTTTGGATGTGTTACGAGCACTTTTGTTCTCAAGGCCCCTGCGGTTCGCTTCAAGGTCGTTGAGCGTCTATTTATAGGTCTTAGGGCTTTACGGTCGGTCCAATGAGATGCTCGTGTGATTTTGCGGGGAGATGAGAACGCACCTGTTGTTCAATCCTTTACTCTCTCAGCTTAGTTTCGTCTCGTTTCATTCTGCCTGAGTCATTGCGCCGAGGATGGTAATGGGATTTGGTTTATTGTAGTACGGAGAATCAATCATTTTGCGCTCCAATTGACTCGCGTTTGCATGCAAATAACCCTGGATGACGCCTCTCTCTCTCTCTCTTTTCCCATTCCCGAAATGATTCGACCCCCTTGCGTTTCCGATACTTTTATTTGCTCTTTTTTACTCGTGCGATTCTTCTGCACGAGACAGTCAGTCGACTTCTGGCTTCCGTTTGGCGCGCGACACTTCCGGTCTGCCTGACCACTCGGGGCGCCTCTGACCATTTGCTTTTGACTCGTACAAAATTGACCCGAAACGCAATGGGCCGAAAGAAAAAAGAAATGTATATAGCGACTTTCACTTTGCGCCAACATTTTATGTGTGTCGTGCCTCGTGCGCCTTGTATCAACGGCTTTTCAACTTTCTAAGTAAAGATAAGGAAAATAGAAAAAAAAGCAACTCGACGCTATTCAACGCTTTAATGTCGCGCAATTTCTTTTAATTGATTTTTTTTTTCAACAATTATTATTTATCAGCAAAAATGCATTTAAAAAGAATTTAGAAAAAAAAAATTTTTTTTTTGTTGGAACGAAAAGGAAGTTTTAGAAATGGGAGTTTTCTCCACTAGAAAGAGTTTGGGTGTGAATTTCGGGTTGTATTTAAGTGCAATCGAATTCCAATAGGCAACGGCTGTCATTTTCCCGTCTGCCGTGACGTCAAACTGCAGTCTGGTGGCGAACGACACGATTTGTCGAAAGCTTTAGTCGCATTTAAAAATGATTATGCGGCCAATAAATAGCGGTCGACGTTGCCTCGATCAGGTAGGAATGTTTCGATTACGACCCTTCTTATCGTATCTTTCATCCATCATTGGTGTTGCCAAGACGTTGGACATCGATGCGAAAGGGCGCCGACCTTCGCCCTTTGGATCGAGCATTGTTTGTCTCCAACTGGCGTTTTAGTGATTAAACTGAGTGCGACCCAGTTTGTAAATAAAAAATCAAATTGCGATCGATCGGTTTTACAATTAAACTTGTTTTCGGACCAAAGGCGGGGTTAAAAGAGTCAATTATTGATTTGTTTTTTTTTTATTACTCGGTTTTTACTCGCATTAAAATTTCAAACGTTTGCGTGCCTTATTTTCTTCTTTCTTTTCTTTCTCGCAAACTTTTTAAGATTCCACTAAGATATTTAAAGCGAATGAAGCGCTGCAGTGTGCGAGTCGAATCATGTATATTCCACGCGACTCATGTTTAAATTTTGATGAACACTTTGCTTCGGCCTGTCTTTCGAGCCACTGTTGCAAATCGTCACATCGCATGCACATATTGTATTTGCTGCGGATTGAATTGGAGATTTTTCTCTCAAAAAGTTAAACGAAGCGTGAGGCGGGGCGGACTCTGGTGGCCGATCCATTAAATATTTCATTCATCTCTTCTTTTCTTTTATTTATTTTGTTTTTTTGTTTTTTTTTATAAAAAGAAACTTTTATTTTGTTGAAAATTGCGCTTTTCGAATGGGGATCGTTTACTGCAAATCCGGGTTCAAAGAGTTAAAATCGTTTGCGAATTCGGCTTTCAACGTTTTGATGCGTTTAATTTGATGGTTTTGACAGGTGAGGACGTTGTTTGCCAAATGTTATTTGAAATTTTACTTTTGAGAATTTTATATTTTTCTAACAAAGCGATTAAAGATTTTTTTTTTTTTTAAATTTTATGCTCGATTTGTTAACTCTGAAATCTATGACTTCATCTGATTATAGCTACAGAAATCATATTTTAGTCTCGGGAGTTCGTCTGTCAGTGGGTGATTTATTGTTTCTGACGTCACCATAACGTTGCGTAACGTCTGCAAGTGCCAGACAGGCGTTGCTCGTCTCATTTTTTTTTCCTTTAAAAACTTGCACTTAGTTATTTATAATAGCATTTTCCTTTATTCTATTAAAGTGGAGACTATTTGAAAAGGAAAATGCTATTACCGATAAGACATTTTCCTTTTTTTTTTTCTTTTTTAAAAATTAAATTTTATTTCACGGAAGACGTTGCATTTCACATTCAAAAATTAAATTTCATTTAAAAAAAAAATCATCCGTTTCACTCTACTTTATTTCACCGTTTTTTCCATTCTCGTTTTTCTATTTCTTTCCGAGAAAAAATACGAGCGCCATCTACTTACGATAGAGTCAAACTCTGATCTATATATTTTTTTTTAATTTCGTTACGTTTAACACCGCGTACATCTCCCACTTCTCGACCTAAAAAAAATCTCTAAAAAACACGAAACGACCGACCGAGACGCAACACGGAAAAGGATTGACGTAGCATAAACGAGTCTGCCTGACCCAACTGGGCCGAGCCGACGATCGAACTATCACTCCTGGCTCCCAATGATGGCGGCTACAGTCTTGGTCGAGTTTCTCATTACGTGCAAGCGTGGAGCTGGCGACCCAGTTGCAGTTCAAACCTTATACCGTGTTTGATGGTGGTTTCGAACAGGTACATGTTCGCGATCGTGTCTGAAAACGACGTCGGGCATGAACATCGTGTGAAACTGGTCGTTATAAAACTAGACGGACGGAAGTGTGTGCGCAGCGAGCGCATTTTTTAGTTGGGTCTGGCGGGTGTCTGTCTGCTCGTCTGGTTTCTCATTTGCAGTGTGGGTAGAGTAGCAGACACGAGTCTACGTACGTATTTTATACCGTACGTGCCCATGCCTTACCACTATGAGACTATAGAAGCAAGCAGGTAATGCTTAATGTGCCATTATATATATTTTTTCAATCTAACCGAACGAGAAACGAGGTTTGTAAAATGGTGGCTGTAATTTGTGCTTTTTGGCGCAGTTGGGATTCGTTTGACCTTGTCCAACACAATTTATCCGGGTTTCATTCCGAGAATTTCAGGGGGTTAAAAAAAATTTTTACTTTGTATTCGGTAATTTAATTTTTATTTGACACGTGTTAAATTTTTTTTTTTTTCATAAACTATTTTTAGTTTATGGGATTTTTTTTTTCAAAAATTTTCTTTCCTCAGAGCGTAAAAGTCGAATTTAAAGTTGCGAGTTAATAATACGTTTTTTAATTTAAATATTTTTTTTTTTTTTTTTTTTAGATTTAAATATTTTTTTTTTTGTGAAAATTTTAAAAGCATTTTGTAACTTATAAAATGAAAAAATTTCGACTTTTCAACCTTGGACCGATTGAAGAATCTCGAAGGTGTCCAAAGTCTTATTGGAAAAAAACTAATAAATCAATATTCAAATTGAAATTAATTGCGAATCATTTTAATTTTTTTTTCGACAAATGTGGGTTATTAGTCGATTGTTTCATGACTGATGAAGCATTTTTAATTCGATTTTTTTTTTTTGTAATTTTTTTAAGAATTTTATATTTTATCTTTAAAAAAAATTTTTTTGCCGACTTCTTATGGAAACTTTTTGAGATTAATAAGTCAGTCGAAGTAGTGTGTACGTCTGTACTTTACGTAACAGACCTTGTCTGACTCGTGCACATATTTAATCACTTTTAAACATGCCCATTTTCTTAAAGTTATATTTACTTGATAGAAAAAAAATTAAATTAATTTTTTTTTAATTTTTTTTTTATTTTTGAGATTGGGAAAATCTACCGTTTGAATAATTCTATTAAATTAGTATAAATATTATTTAATCGATTTATTATTTGGTGGTTGGATAAGCAAAAAATTACGTTCGAAGATTAAAGTTTTAAGATAATTTATGTAGATTGTATTAATACTCGTGATTCATTTTTGATAATATGAAATTAATTAATTATTTTTTTTCTTTAAATTGCAGTTTTCAGCATTCAGATAATCATAATTGTGATAGCAGTGTTGGTGACGCTGACTATTCTCACCTGCGCCCTGAGCCACTATAAGATGGGGGCGCGGTCGTGGGCTGAGGGGCGAACCGCGCGCCAACATCATCCGCCCCCGCACCATAACCCGGCGGCTGCCGTGACGACGGGACAAACACAGCGACTTCAACCCGACAGTCACAGATCCAACCAACTCCACCCAGCGTCCTCAGTGAGTACAACTAATCCTAATTTTCACTTTTTTAAATATTATTTTAAATTTTAATTAATTTTAACTTTCTCCGCTAAACGCTCGATTTGGTGTCCCGACACTAAATTTCGTACGACCGACAATTTTTTTTTTGGAGTCGAGCCGTAGTTGCGTTATTTATGGCCGAGATGTCGTGCGCATAATAATAATTTAATGTATTTATTTATTTATTATTATTTTTTTTGTATACATGTTTTATTTTGTAATTTTTTGCGCGTAATTTACGACGGGCGTTTTCTGAGGGCAAACTCCTTTTGTGCTCTTCGAATGCAAAAATGCGTGCAAATATTAGTCGTACGATCAAAGGTTGGATAAAAAAATATCGGAATGTTCTAATAGTAAAAATTAAATATAAACGGAAGAAGAGGTTTATAATTTCGTACGCATCGAGTTGCTATCCTCCGGTTGGTTTGTTTAATGCAGTCGAATTTAGAAAGTAAAAATAATGGAGTGACGTCATGGTCGTTCAATGTAGGAAAACGGTGTAGGAAACAACTCGTTCCGTCGTGTCTGGGATATTTCCCGGATTCAAGGCCCAGTTGCAATTTCTCAGACCGGACCTCGTTTCCCGGCTCACTCAGGCCTCGAAGGATTGATTGCATCCGAAAGGAAGAGGCCGCGACACCAAATTTGATCGACAGCGAGAGAAAGATTTTTTTTTTTTCAATTGTGGTTAAGTTTAATTTTTTAATTTGCAGGTACTGTACGTGCCCGTTTCGAACCAAGAACGCCTTCTGCGCGAGAAGGTGAGCCTTCAGGACCGGCAGATACGCAACAAGTCAGTTCGACTGGATCTGGAGTTGGGGCTGCCGCCGTCACTGCCGCTACCCGACGGGGAGGAGCCATACGGCAGTTTGCACAACTTTCATATGAGGGATCCCGAACAGGAGCGTGAGATCTACAGCAAATGCATTCGGCCGCCGCCCAACAGGACCGTGTTCGAAGGCGGCAGTCCGCCGCCCTACCGCTCGTCCAACTCCCACGGGAGCGAGAGCGGCAGTCTGACGCCCCCTCGCGACTGCAACGGTACCCAGCTAGTCATGCGTTGCCACAGCGCTAACAACAACGCGGCGGCAACGCGCAACGGGAACATGGGCGCTGCAGGAGCCGCCAGAAACAGCACTTCTGCGTCGTCCGGTTTGCGCTGCACTTCGCACTCGCACCATCATCCTAAACCCCATCCCCAGCATCAGCAACATCACCCCGCACTGCCGACGACAACGAACTTAGTTTTGGCTCCAATGGTTCGGCATTCGGCGTCGTGTGCACCCGACGGCGAACCTCCGCCTGGGTACAGCCAAGCCATTGCAAGTCGCGGCGGACAACAACCAAACAACGGCGTCTGATGATGGATGAATGCGCACTGGTTGATTGCTTTGATTGATTGATTGATTGACTGATTGAGAAAGAGATGATATGATTGAGTGACTGATTGAAATTAGCAAGTTCGATTTTTAATTTTGTCTTTCAACTCTTTTGTGATCCTAACTAATCTAACAATTGTATTAATTAATTAATTCATCGATCGATTAATTAATTATTATTATTAATTATTATAATTATATTATTATTATTATTATGATAATGATGAAATTGATGACTGAGTTCGTCGTGGATGCAATTTGAGAACTCTCCTTCTCCATGGGGCTGATTTTATTTTTCTTTTCTTCATTGTTGTCATGGAAGCCATCGAGTTTATTGGTCCCATCCGAGTCTCCAGTTCACAGTGCCTCACTTTTTTGTTGTCAACGTTTTTGTTCACATATCGTCATCTTCTTTTTGCTATTTTTCTTTATAAAAATAATACATGGAAAGAAAAACAAAAAATGCTGAAATCACTTTTAGATGTCCTTCTCGTGGACCCAATTCCTCCCGATTTTTCTCTATTTTAAAACACGGTATTTAAACGGGGGAAAACAAAAAAAATTACGGTGTGCTAAAAGAGAATAATAAAAGAAACCCACAAGTGAGAGGAGAGTTGGTGAATGTGTGTGTTTTGGTCTGAGCGGTTTAGTTTTTATTTTGTTATTTTTTATGGTCTCAACAACAACAACGTTCGTGAACCAACTTTTTAAAAAAATGGCGGTTATCAAGCAACTTTTTTCTTTTCTTTTTTAATTTAATTTTTTAATTTTTGTGCAAGGAAAAAGAATCCTTTTGTGATATTTCATATTTTCCCAACATGAAGAAAAAAAAAAAGATAAATAATATTGTACAAGAAACTTGTTTGACATTCTTAACAGGGTACAATAACCCCTAGGTGAAGGGTGAAATTCCCTTGTGATATAAAAATGTTAGAGACTACAAGAAATTTTGAAAGTTTTAAAAAAATAAGGGCGTACATATAATGAAAATTTTAAAAAAATTTAAAAAAAACTACGGATTTTTAAGCAGACGAATACCACCTTTGGAAGCTGCTTAGCACCCACAAAAACACGACAGACGGCAGTAAAATAATACATTTCGCGTCAACAACAACCACTTAGTAGAACTTGTAGAAAAAAAGAAAACATTCGTACATTAGATGTGTGTATTTCCGTGTCTGCGCGCTGTGCTTTTTCGACTCTTCATAAAATTCCCTCCCTTCGCTACATGAAAAACGCAAAACAGAAGAACATTTCTCACCAAAAAAAAAAAAGAAAAAAAACGCCCTCATTGCCTTCTACGAAGCGTGCGATACGGTAAAATTGAGAAGAGATAAAAAAAAATTAAAAAAAAAAAAATTTGTACGAATGTGTCAAGTTCTCAACACTTGTCAACCCTTTACAATACGGACGGAAAAAGCACCGTCTGATGGGCGAATCGACTTCCAACCGGCTTTGATTACCAAGTGCATTCTTAGGGAAAGAGAAAAAAGTATTGTGACGTACTGCAAGAAAATTTTCAAAAAAAAATACAACAAATGGACGTTTTACAACAATTCGTAGGATTTTTTAAAAAAATGAATGTTTCTATCCCTCACCAGGTGAAGGATATTATGCATGTGGGGAAAATATTCTAAAAGAACAATTACAAGTGAGTTGAGTGTATTTCAGTCATGCCTTTGTAATTGTATGTGTGTACAAACAAAATTATTATTATGAGGAACTCAAATTTAAAATGTTAAAGCCACTGGGACCCACCGCATTTTTTTTTCTATTTCTCAACCATTACAATGACCTCTTAAGCCGTTAAAAAAAACATGAAAAATATATAGAAAAAACTCGATGCAATTTTATTATTTCGCCTTCATAATAATCACACACGTACCGATTGGATTCTAAATACCAAATCTATGCAGATAATGAAATTATTTGGATTTTTTTTTAAATTTTTTTTTATTATATAATTATTTTTGCAAGGGAAATGAATTTTATTTTTTCTCTCCGAGTTGTTAAACTCCATTTAAAAGAAGTTGGTGTTTTTTTAAACTTTTGTTTTATTTTAATTTTTTTTTTTTAAATTTTAAATTTTAAAAAAATTGAAATTATTAAGAAACGAGGTGCGAATCTCGAAAGGTTTTAACATGTTAAACTGAGACGGTGCCCAAACTGTGGCTTATAATAGAATCAATAATTTGTATACTTTTTACTCAGACTTCACCCAATCCAAACCATGTGCAAAAATAAAACTTGGCTGCATTCAATTATACATTAAATGACATTCCACGGAATGCAGGTAATATTTTCCTATTTATCAAGGGGAATAGATATTTGTACCCAGTGTCTTTCATTATGATTGAATCAGCATCCATATTTTTATTTTTATTTTTTTTTTAATTAAAATTTTTTTTATGTAAGAATGGTTAGTTTTATTATGTCGACGTTTGAATGAGATTAAATGAAAATGTGTGTTCTATAGGATGTAACAATTGCTAATTATTATATTATTATTATTTTTGTGTATTATAAAAAAAAGAAAGACAAGAAGATGTAGATCATCTGAAATATACTGGAAACCTAAGAATTTTTTTTGTTTGTTTTTATTTTAAAATCTGAGCTTGGAAATTAATGGGTGGAGTCTGGCCAAAAAGAAATTTACTTTTGTTTTTATTTATATTTGTTTCATTTATTTTCTTTTTATTTCTTTAAAAGAGAAAAAAAAATACGAATTTTTTTTGTGATTTTGTAATTTTCAACGAAAAAGAATGGCTTGGCTTTTTTGTACAAAAGAAAAAAATTAATTACTTGTATTATTAATTTGACTGTGAGAGATTTCTCCTTCCTGCAGACTTAAGCCGTAGTTTTTAACAACAGACAGCTAAAAGTAGGAAAAAAAGAAAAAAAAAAGAAAACATTTCAACCTTTGCCCTGAGTTGACACTGCCCACTGTCGGATCTGTGATCTTTCAATAGCCAGTAATAAATAATAAGCGAATAATGGTTCAATTTGTGAAAACTTTTGCTTTTACCGAGTTCGAATTTCTTAAAAAATTATATATATAAATATATATAAAAAAATATAAAAATACATATATATTTTCCAATGCCATTTTCTTTGTCATCCAAACAACGGTTTTATTAAGCTTTTTATTTTTTTAAGAAAAAAAAAATTATTCGTCGCCATTCAGTTCTCTCCCATAAAATTGATTCTTTTATTTATTTTGGTTTGAGCCAAAGCGATGCCTAGTGGTCAGAATGTTAACTTGAAACTGGCACGCGTCAGACCTTGTGCAATAGTTCCATATTCCAAAAAATAAGAAAAAACGAAAATAGCGAATAAAAATAAAAGAAAAAAAATCTTATTTGCATTTATATTAAGAAAAATAAAAAATAAGTTAAAAATTTCAAACAAAAAAAATATCAGCTTTTCTTTATACGAAACGTAATCAATGATATTAGATGAAGCATACGTGCGCCGAGTGTGCTCATTTGCTGAGCAGTTTGGCCAGCAGACTAGTCTAGCCAGTCATTATTGGAAATCAATAGGGAGAGCAGTAATAATATCATCCACTTGTCTCGCTTCCTTCCTTCAAGTTTTGCCTTTTTCCTGAGCCTCTACTAATGATGCCCTGAGCACAAAGGATTGACAGCCTTCCATGCACGAGGAAACTGGAATCAACTCTACTACTTAATCGAAACTTTAATGAAAATAGAACGATACCAACAATAGAAAAAAAGAGAGAGAAAAAAAAAGTGTAATTACTCAAAATTGCTCACAATATTTAAGTTTTGCCAATCAGTCACGATCGCGAGCTGAATTTGTAACAATGCATTTCGTAATGACATTCTGGGATTTGATGAAATTTGTAAATTTTAACTTTACGTTTCTTTCGGCTTTAATTTTAATAACATGTTAACGT
Organism: Henia vesuviana; assembly: GCA_034696185.1. Taxonomy (NCBI): domain Eukaryota; kingdom Metazoa; phylum Arthropoda; class Chilopoda; order Geophilomorpha; family Dignathodontidae; genus Henia; species Henia vesuviana. The sequence goes on from JAQFZU010000007.1 coordinate 111,991, forward strand.
TTTGTATAAGCCTTTAATACGCTTACAAATGACTTATTCAAATTGTTTTCCTTCATTAATTAATCCGAGTGAAGAAAAAATGTTGAATAATGCATTATGACATCTGTCGTCGAGTCGAAATGGACTGAAAAATGGTAAGGTAAAAATATCCAGTAAAAATGTAGACGGTACAAAAAATTAACATTCGGTTCATGTACGTATATTTACCTCAGTTTCTTTATCCCCGTTTCAACACGACGAGCGCCACTAAGATTCAAAACGTGACTATTAATAATAATAACGGTTTGCAAAACGGTCATCGCAGTTATCGCTCGACGGCGAATTTAAGCAAATACACTTTATCGACCCTTCTATTCCGAATAGAATTGCCTTTGCTTTTGGAAATTTCAATAACGTTCGTTTTATAACGTATTAGATAACAAAGTAGTATTTATCAGAAATAGAATAGTAGAACACTTAAACGTTTGTCTGCTTAAGCAGTTGTCTAGACGGTCCATGATTCATTTTATTATCGGATTAACTGTAATAACCAGAGGAAGGCGACAGAAGACTAAGTGGTCGTAATTATAGGCTATTGCAGCAGTAATCTTTACGGTTTATTATTAAAATTTAAAACGATAACATATGTAAAAATCCAAACAATTTGCAGACTATGAAATTGAAATTTGGACCGTGTATATCTAATGCGTGCTAATGTTTTTGTGATATGATAAATATTCTGAAAAAGGAGCAAAGGTTTAAAAGTAATACGGAATTAATTCAGCATGTGAATTAGAGCGTGATTAAAGAGACTACTTTGTTTGCATTTAATAACAGATCTATAATTCAGTAGTTTTCGTTTACATTTTCTCAAGTAGATAAGTTTAAAATTATGAAAAGGAGCAAAGTTAAGTCGAGGTTAGTATTATTAGCGAAACTGTTGAATTAATGTAATGAACATTAGTTAGTCAATTGGAGTTGCCAATTTATACCGTATTGCGATGGCCAAATTTGGTCTCGTTCCTTAGCCTTATTAAGGAGTCAAAGTGGCATTTTTAGCACACAAAAGGAATTAAAACTTAACGAGTTTTATTCGCAACCGACTTAATTGTTGTCAGCTTCTGAATATTGAAAAGTGCTCTCGGCGTAAGCAAATAAGTTAATTTAATATTAATGTTTTTGAAACTTCTCTTCTTTAAATCAAATGATTTGCCAATAATTTCTGAAAACAGGCTCGTACCATGTGAGGCGCGTCTTTCGTTAGGCCTTTCTCCACGCTGAAGTTAACTTTCCATTATCCTGCCTCCTTGTTTCAATTTCCGGCGCAGAAACGTCGCCTTGGGAGGTACCTGCAAAGATGGAGTGGGTGGAAAGGCGGAAAAAGTGCTCAGCGAAATACAACCCCAGAAAGAGATACAATAGTGGCAATTTTAAAGTTTTTCCTTGTTACGAATAACTCGAGATTTGCGTCTCATGCATTTTGCATCGTTCGAGTTAACTTATTTCGTTATCGCTGGAAAAGTATTTTATTCAATCGTGTAATTGACTTTATCTACAATCATAGACAAGGGGGTTTCTTTAATTATTTATTAGTAGATAAGGTGCAATTTACTTTTCACATTTTTCTCACGATGACTGACTGCTTTTGTTTCGCCCGTACATTTTCTGTCTTTTGTAAAATAAACTTGGAATTTATGATAACTTTAATGTCAAGCTAAATCCTTAGGCGTCGTTCCATTTTTTTTCTGGTATGACACCTGTCAGACCAAGTTAACTCCGTCTAGGATTCAATAAAATATAAGGAATAAAACGGGCTTGTGGAACGAAATGACTCTTAATTCACTTGTGGAAGAAAAGCTGTGTTGAGTACGCAACATAAATCAGAAGCGCGCGTAATAGTCAAAAGTGTCTTTAGTTGCAACGTGTGTTACAAAACAGTTTGCAAATGATGATGAACCTTAATTATAGTCGGTTGCCAAAAGGTGAGGGCGTCGACGACAGATGGCAGCATTCAATGTTTTTCTTTTATCATTTTAATTAATTGTTGGCAATTTATTTCAACGTAATTACATTTTTCGTCAAACTTTTAATAAGCACTCATTACAAGCATAATTCCTACGATTTTTCCGTGTAGTTCCACATTCAGCGAAAACCGAAGACGATCAGCAAGTCACGTTCCGAACTTCTTCCGACGTAATAACGGGGGCAAAGATTCGAACAAGTTCAGTTCATTCACTTCCACGGCTAAAAATTCTCCGCTCCGTGACAAACTTCCAAAGTAAAGCAAATGCTAAATAAATGTAAAAATTGATTAGAATAGAATTTTCCACAAAAAAAAATTAATTCACGACAATAAAACTCGAGTTGGAATTCGACATTAAATGTAAATATGGTCTTAATAGGAAAGGACACTCTAGGGCTTTGAACTCGTGTTAACCTCTTTGACAAATCAGCACTTCGCATCTAATAAACCAAGCATATTGGGCCCTTTGCTCCTAATGCCTAACGCAACGAGGAAAAAAGATATTAATTTAATCTAAAGCTGCTTGTTTGCACCCGCATTTGCAGATTGCGAACGAAAAACTAGTTTAGTAATATAAATCTAACCGGTGATAAGATCCGGCAACAAATTTGCCTCAAAGACACTCTTTTTAGATGAAAAACAAAATAAGAGCACGCACGGGTCAGCAGAGCTATCGATTTAAAACTCCTTCTCGTCCTTTTCGTGCGATATCGCCATCGAATCTAATACACACACACACATACACATACACACTTCTTCGGCATAAAAAAATTAAGATTTCAAAGATACCATCAGCAACAAAAGAAGAACGATCAAAACAGAACCACCACTCATCTTAATCTCAATTTCTCATACGTTACGTAAGTTTATGTTCAGTTTTAGAGTCAGTAAGAAGCGTAAAAACTCGAGTTGCAGGCCATTCTGTTTGTTTTCAATATAAAATCTAATAGGATTCTCCAAACTATCGTTTACACAGAATTATACGCCAATGTTTTCCTTTCGTTAACCGTAGTAAGTTGTAAAGAAAACAAAAGAAAACCAAAAAAAAGTGGTTCGCTGTTATCTAGCAACACGTCGCCCATTTTCCTTCCCTTTTCGAGTGGATTTTATGTCAATTGGCGAATTTAGTTGACTAACATTACATCAGCGAGCAAGTCACTGAGGGGCACAATCAAAGAGGATGATCTTTATCTCAGAATCCACATTCCTGCATCGTAAACAACTTTTGTTGGCCGCTGTCCTTAATTTGCGATGCAAATTCGAACTCGTACACCATTCAGCAGTGTCAATCACCAATTTGTACTCCAAACACACCTCGAGGACGCTCTTCAACTTCCGACACTTTTTCGAGGACGACAGTGCACCGTGACAAACCCCCACGGGGAATGGCAGCAGCTTCTTACAATTCTCACGTCAAAACAGAGCTAAAGGTTGACCATCCAAACAACCCTAGGCCCCTACTGCTGCCAAATCTTTTTGATCTGGGAAGTAAAAACAATAAATGAAGCCCAAAAGCTCAAGGAAAAAAATCCGCCCATGAGCTACTTGCATCGAACGAAGAAAAGAAATTTCCTGGACTAGACTAAACCCAAACTTTGCCAACATCTTTGATTTTCCTGTCATCAATCTCTGTCACTCATATGCAAATGTTTGGATTTTACAAATTTACATAAATCTTCCGAGATTCGTTACCTTATACTTAAAGCAGCAATGAAATCCTTCCAGCTTCGGCTTCTATTTTAAAAAATAAAAAAGATTAGAATAAACGATGCAACTTTGAAATCCATTTCTCTGCACTTCATTTTACCTTTGAACTCCTTCTGGACTTAGACCCGACTACATCACATTGCGCCACCTGCAAAAGGAAACAAGAATTTAATTAAATTCCCAACGTCAACTTGCGAGCCAATTCATCCTGTTCATTATAACAAACCCCTTCCATCCACAACCAAAACACAAAAAGAATTCCTCGCATGTAAAACTTGGAGCACAAAACAGACATATTTTTGATATTTTTTTATATAAAAATTATATTGAAAAAGAAGAATAAAAATAAAAATATTCGGATGAAAGTAAAATAAAACGATTTATCATTCATTTTGAAATCTCGCTGGAGAGCATACCACAAGAGTAATAAGGCATGCGCAAATAAATGTATTTTATTTCAGTGGCAAATTTCCCCACAAAAGTGCTACATTATTTTAACTTGCACGGCCAAAACGAGCCTGCATTTAACAATAAGAAAAAGAAAAAAAAAAACAGGCGTAGCTAAGCGCTTTTGCCATAGAACGAGAAATTATGGAATGTTTTTCACTTTTAAGTAGCGACCTCACTTATACTTTCTCAACCATCTTTCCATTTTCATACTTTTTTCCCCTCAGCGTCAATATCATAATTTTCACCAATGTCATTTCTCGCTGAATCCTCGAGAGACACATGAATTTTTTCTTTTTTTCCGTCCTTTTTATATTTTTTCGTTTTCTGTGACAGCTGTAATATAAGAGTGGGCGAATGTGTATTGAATTAATTTAGCTGCGGAGATGAAATAATTAAAAGCGAGTCAAAACTAGTCGTGAGTTATTAAAGTTGGTGTTTGCTCGTTCTTAAATCACTAAAAAGTGCATTAACGAAGAATTTGAAACGCTTAATCTTATGTCAGCTCGTTTAGTAGATAAAAAAATAAAGTTGAAACAACAAGAAAATAAAAAAGTTGAGTGCGCGCTATAAACCACAAACCAAACAACTGCGCAGGACACAACAAATTGCGGCCCTTTGCTACTTGGTTAAGAAAGATTACTCAAAAGTTGGCTCGATGCACACTCAATCTTCCGGAAGGAAACACTACAAAACTGCTCATAAACGGCATTCCTAACAAGCTTTGTGAATAATAGAAAAGTTTTATCCATCGTTGAAAACTCGAACACAAATATGAATTCTCTTTGGCGAATCAGCTTCGAAAGAAGTTCATTAAAACTTAAAATTCTTTCGTGTACAAATTGCTTTCGAATTCGCTTTAAAAGCAAACATCGAGCAATTCTAAATCTCATTTCGGTATAGTAAAGTCTACTCTTTTTCTTAGAGAGATTCAGGCTGAGTTGTTGTCTCACCACTGTTTGCCCAACGACGAAACAACAGCACGAGCGTGGGGTCGTTTCGACAGTTTCCACTTAATTTTATTATCGCAAAAAAACACGTACGAAAAATGGTTTGTTTTCTTTCATTAATCACACATCTCGTTATATACTAAAGGTACGATGAAATAGACTGATTGTCAGGCAAAAAAATAAAAAAATTCAAAAAATTTCCTCACAATTTTTTGTGTCGATGAATCGAACTGAAGAAAAAAAAATACAAGAGTAAGTTGATTTTGATCTCAAACTCGCTGACGTTCTCTCCAACGTATAAAAAGAAAGATTAAGCCCAATGCTTGTCATCTAAGCCAACAGTCATTAGAATATTTTTTTTAAGAAATTGATGGAATACTAGTTATTGAAAAAGGAGTTTAAGGCACTTTTCTCTAAGACTTTTGAGTAATGCGGAGAAAGAATTCTCAAAAGAAATGTCAAAAAAAAAAAGAAAGAAAAATGACTTTTTGATGGATGAAGTTAGATTTGAATAGAAATGGCTAGAAATGTCTTAAAATCGTTTTCCGCCACCCAACCCCCCCTTCTTCCATTTCTTTTTTATAGTCTTAATACATTTTAAAAACTTTTCAACGCATTGCATGGAAAATAGAAAAAGAAGAGAATATTGTAGAAAGTAGATTTGTATCAAATTGTGAAAACTGGGAAAAATAAATATTTGTTTAGTCAGTAATTGGAGAAATGCGGAGAGATAAGTAGATGGACGTTATCAGTGGAAACGAAGGCTAATGCGCTGATAACTGTCAGGGGTTGGATTTGCCCATTAGACCGAAACTCGTTGGCAATATTCATTCAAATGACGAGCAGCAAACTGCATTGCACACTCGACTTGTTTTGGCCAAACAAGATCTCGTGCATTTCCCCAACTCTTTGGTGAATATGCCTCGCAGTTGTGCGCAAAGCATCTCGGATGGTATAATGCAATTAGCCGCGCACCGCGAGGGAAACTACTGGAGATGTCTGCGAGCTAAAGGGAAGAGAGAAGAAGCGAGCGAGCAAACAGAAAGAAGAGAAAGGAGTGTCTTCATTTACAAGTTAACAACCTTTCCGTCCTCCTGAGGGGGACAAGTCAGTGACAGGTATGAAATGAGATGCAGCTCGCTGCCAATTGAAACAAAGTTGAGAACGAGAACGCTCTTCTATCACTGCAACGAGAAGCGGACGATAGAAGCAACTGACGTTTCTCCATTTGATCGCTCTAATCCATTTTGTTTCTCTCTCTCTTCTCTTTTAAGTATTAATTGGCGACCAGCGAGCGAGAAGTTGTAATCCAACTCAAACGAAGCATTTCGTCTTTAAACCGAAAAAGCACTCGACCAGCTATTGTTGATTGTTTGATTAAATCGAACGAAAGAATGTAACAAGTTTCTCTTCAAGAGCGCACTATATTAATAGCAATATTTTCTCGCTCGCAGCCAAAGTAGTGCTCAACTTGCATTCGCTTCGTAGAAAAGTTTCTTCGACTTAATTCACCTCATTTTTCTTTTCCATATTTTTCCCTTGTACAAAAATTGACGCCGTCATTATTCACTGCTGCGATTGGGGCGTGAGGATGGAAAAAAGTGAATAAAGAGTAGAAAGTGTAGTGGAGTATTCGAGGTAGGTAATAATAGAAAACCTAAGGCGATTTGTATTTTCTTATTCGAAGAAATGGTAAAGTAAGTCGTCGTTTTGCAATATTGAAATAACGATGGATTTGAGTAACGCTAATAAATTTATTCGTTGATATTTATTCGCAGCTTGGAAATCGAGTTTTGGCGCATTCCAATTTTATTCCACGCGGATGAGAATATGGCCACAGGGTGCTGTATAATGACGCACCAAATTAAAGCGCGGCTCTGATTTCCAATGACACTAATGACTTGATTCGAGGAAAACAACAGAACGAGATAATCAGTCGAACCCAGAACAACCAACTCCACTCCTCGTTAGCACCAAAACTCCCTCGTCGTTTCTAGATTGGAAAATGTTGCCTCATTTTCTGCTCAAAATGTTCTCCATTTTTTCTCTTTCTCTTCTCGTCCTTTCTCATCATTACTTAATAAAACACTTTTTTATTTTCTCAACTTAACTCGGTAGAAAATTAATTATAAAAAATTAATCGTTTAATTTAATTCGATCGTAGTGCGTATGTGGCCATTAGTGCTCGGTTAGTTGCACTAAATCAAGTGTGCTGAAACTAAGTGAATTCGCCAGTTCAATCGAGGAGAATTCAATCAGTGCTAACTCTATATACATGAGCTCCCTTGACTTTTGTAGCCGCTCGTAAATGGGAAGAAGATGTGTGTCAGACTAATGAGAAAGTGAATAATTCATGGAAGATAAATCAAAACTAAAGAAAGAAAAAAAATCAGTAAAAAAAATGCGGTGTCTGTGTGCGCTAGATTTATCGAATAGCTGCAAAGCAAAATGAGGGAGAAAGTCGTGCACTTCAGTGCAACGAACATAAAAGTCCAAAGGAAAGATGCCAAGTACTCGATGCACTCGTATGCAGGAACAAGCCAACACATTTCCACTTGACACTGGCCCATTTCCGACGACTGGCAAAAATAATTTAAAACCTCGATTTCAATAAATGCACGGTGAGTACCTACTGTATGTCTCTCCTTCAGAAGCGGAAAACTCGACCAATTTTTCGTTCGTCTCGTTTAAGGAAATAGAAAAATGTCGAAGCGCGTGTAGCAAATTAATTTAAAAACGTACACAAACGTTTTGTGCCTTTGTGCGCATATGTATAACATTTTTTTAAAACTTTTCCTTCCTACTTTGAGAAACTCATTGCGAGTCTCCTTCGCAATAGAGAGTCGACTAAAGCATTAAATATCCGACAGAAACTTAATTTGTGCTGGGCAATGGAACCACTCAGCGAACTAAAAGCTCCCATAAACGTCCACAAGAGGGCATTAAGAGTCATTACGCTTTTCAATTTTAAGAACATTTCTACAAGAAGAATACTATCCTCCTGCATACACAACACTGAGTGCAGTTTAGATTGCCATTAAGCTGGACAAAACCCTCCACTTCTGATGGACACGGGATACTCGAGGGACAGGGCGGAAGAGGAAGCGGCCGTTCACTTGTCGTTGATCTATCGCTCCCTCGATGCACCTACGTAAATTATTCGAATATGTTAATTGACACACTCTGTACACTAAAATTATCAAGCCATTATCTCGAACGAGATAATTCTCGACTTAATATCCTAATAAAGTTGTCTTTCTACCATTTTTCCAATTAAATCCAATGACTTTCAGTCAAGAGTTGTGGCAACCAATTCGATACAAGCAATATTCATTATAATCAAAATAAAATTATTTTGCTAAATGTATTAACAATAAATTTAAGGTTTAGCGAAAACGAATCGTTTAACGAGCGCACAAAATCGGTGGCTATTTTGCTTTATACCTTGGATAAATCACTACAAATTGGAAATTTCCTTTCAAATTTCCTGACCTGAAAGTAGCAGGGTCAGAGTATGGCCGAAAATTAAATGAAATGTTGGGAGTTTCGGGCAAATTCCTAGCTTGCCGCACCATTTCCTTTTAATTTAAATGTTACTAAAGCCGTTTGTGGAAGGAAAATCGAGTGAAATTGTTATGCCTTTTCTTGCCATTGTTATTAACACAAACATATGAACGCGATGCGCAGACAATTGACTCGAGACATAAAACTAATTAGAAGACAAAAATCTTTTCAGATTATAATTTTTTTTCTTCTTATTAAAAGTTTAAAATATATATTTTTTTAATGTGATGAGATCTCAGCTGATGGATGCTATTGTAGTCACCTACTGACTCCAGTGTCCATTTGTTAAACCTGTCTCTCCCTCACTGCCTTTATGAGATTTCGTCTCTCTGTTCCAGGCTTTCTTTATACATCGAAAACTTTTTTCCCTCTTTTTATCCTTTTTACCTTTATTTATCACTCGTGCTTACTTTCTATCAATCACTGCCTGTCGAAATTTCCCTTTTCAATACCAACAAAAAGAAAAAAACATTAAGGTAGGAAAAAAACAATAAATAAATAAAAAAGAATAAAAAAATAAACTTTTTCTCTTTTCTTATATTTTCTCGGTCGAAAAAGAAAAAAAAATTACCAATAAATATTTTTTCCCTTTAATAATTTATCAACACGTTCAAATAGAAATTATTTGGCCGCCGTTCAATGCATGTTGAAGAAATGATTATAATAAAGTTTCATCAATGTCAGTCGCAGTAATAAACATTAAAAATTTAATTTTCGAAAAAAGAAATGGCAAGTCAATGACAAACGCCATTATTGGAGGAAAAAGAAAGAAAATAAAAGATGAAAAGGGAAGATGATTATGAAGGAAGTTCTTTTCAAGCTAGCAAAAGGAATCAGTGTTATTTAAGCTGTGAATGATTAACGGGTCTTTCTAAATGACATCCTTACATTGCACACAAAAGGTCTCTTTTCTTCGTCAAAGTATAAATTGATTATCTAAACCTTCCCTCACAATTTCCCAACATTTTTCTCTATGCTGGGTGTCATTGGTGAAATAGAAAAGAAAAAGAGAGAGAAAAAAGAAAAAATTATCTTGGCATCAATTATGATTGAAAAGTTTTCGCGAGTCGCTTTTCTTCTTTTTTTTTCTTTCCGCGATTTAAATTCCTTTTTTCTAGCATCGGCATGGAGAGAAAATACTTTTCCATTTTTCATTTCCGTTTCACAATCTTACCTCGCCTTTGTTGACGATGCAAATTCGGCTGTCGTCATGCAAAATGATGACGTCGTCTCGGGTGGGGTCGAAACTGATGTTGAGTACCGGATAGCGAGCACGAAGTCGATTTCCAACACGTTCAACTATGCGCGTCCAATTCGTGAATTCTTGCTGACCAATGTCAAATTCCACCAACTAAACAAGTGCGGATAAAAATATAAAAAAAATTGTTAAACAAAAATACTAAATAATGCACTTTGAAAACATTTTTCTCAAATCAATAGATCACTATTTTTAACTTTTAAATTCCGGTTTTTAAAAAGTTTAAATTTTTTTTAAGTTTTAATGTTTTATAACATGTATTAAATATTTATTTTACTTTAGTTTAAATCAACAACAGTAAATATATTTGAAATTTGAAAACATACATTGAAAATTCCCACGATAACTTGGGACAGTGCACTTTATTTACTCGCATAAAAGTAGTAAAAAAATATTTATTTTTTATAAAAGTGACTTGCACCTTCGATATGAAATTTTAGTGAAGTTTGGTACGCATTACCAAACCATTTCTATAAATTTTAAAATAAAAACTGTTCAGCTTAATTAATATTTTCGAATTGATAATAAACTAAACTTGTATAGAACTTACCCAATATCATAATGTAGCAGTTTAAATAAGAAAACTAATTTCCATAAAAATAATATAAAATTCTAACCAATACCAAAATATTGATAGTTACGTAGACCAGTATTTGCCTAATATACAGTAAGTACTTAAAAGTTAATAACATACAACTTGGAATGAAACAAATATATAATACATACGCATTACATAAAGATAACTTTGTAATACACTTCCAATGTAAAATGCATAATACATTAAAACTCATTTGCATAAATTGTTTAAAAGTATTTACATTTCCCTGAAATATGTTGGAAATGTATTCCATTATATGAGTTTATCGTGTGGAGCACATATCCATTTAACAGAATTACTCATGCGAATGTTTTCCAAATAAATCGCTTTCTGAAAATGGGGTCCTGAATAACATTCGCACACATTCATTAGCTGATGAAACACATTTTTCTAAGTAAAACTTTCAAAATATTCAACCCCATTAACAAAGTTCATGTAAAAATGCCTGTCGATGTAAGATAAGAAAACTATGCTGATGCAAATCTATTATTCTCAAAGATGACTTATATTATCTTAATTTCTGAATTTAGCCTTTGAAAGAGGTTAAATGCATTCAAAACAATTCCAATGTCATTAATATAAATAAATGCTACTCGCTACTGCAAATTAAAGTAATTTGTAATGTGTAAAATGCAAACATTTGTTAAGAATGCGTATAAATTTACCTCTTCGAGGAAAGCCATTCTTTATTCAAAAACGGTCTGCTTTTTCTCTTAACCTTTCACTGTGCAAGTAAATCACGCACCAAATTACGAGTGTTAAATACGTAAGTTTTCGCAACATCGCATTAACGTTTGCCTCTAAAAAATGGTCCTGCACAAATGTAAAAGAAATTCAGAACTAGACCAAAAATAGACAACAGAAAGAAACTTTTTTTTTTACAATTAATTTCGTAAAAAACATTCGAGTTTTGCTTATTTATTATTCAAGATTTATTGCATTTTAAATGACGAAATTAATGATATTTTATCTCTTTATTTGAACCACAAAATACTGTAATTGATATCATTTAACGTGAAATGTAGTCAATTCCATTGAATTAGATGAAGGTAAAGTCAAACGCAATAAATTCAAATAAATACAGTCATTCCCGATAAATTCGGGTAAAATACGGTCAAGCCTAATAAATTTCGATGAAGTATAATGTAAATCATTGAATTCAAGTACGTTACATTCGATTTCGATGAATTCAGGTAAAAAGCACTAACGCTCATTCGTTTCTTAATAATAAAACATGAATAGTAAAGCGAGTCACGCGAACATTAAGTAAAATCAAAGCATTAATAACCAAGTAAGCTGAATTGGAATGATATCAGAATTTCATGGAATTTTGATGAAAATCGATTCGTTTTTAAGATTAGCTGAACCGAATTCATACTAGTTTAAATTTTTAAAGTACCGAAAATAATTTCTTTAAAATATATTTTTATTAAAATTAAAAGACTTAAAGAAGAAATTGTTTTCATATCGGTTCGTAATGTTGTCAATTTATATTAAATAAGCAGCAGAAATAAATAATTAATGTTTAGAATTAGCGATCAAAGGAAATTATACTTAACGGTGTGCTTAGAGAGATGACCAGCTAATTATTTTTCCAAAGCTCTTATTTTTCGGATCATTGAATACTCTTATTGCTGCTCTTAAGTCGAATAAACATTTTAATAGCTTAAAATAAATTACCAGCAACATAGAAAATCCTCGTTTAATAAGACTATATAACAAAGAAAAAGTTTGACCAACAGTAAACTTATTAAAGCAATAACCGACATTTTGTTGTTGATTCTCTCTATTTTATAACTCGGTTGAAGCGAGGAAAAAAATATAAAAAAAGCAATTATAAATCAATAAGGACGGTTTGGTAAACAGTATTAAAGAGTGGTCGTGTGTCGTATATAATCAGCTCGTATTTCATGCCACTAAGTTGCAACACAACTTTTCCACCCTTTTCTTTCGCGTGCAATTTGTTAACAGATGAAATCAAGTAATTCTTCTATCCGAGCGGAAACCCCCTGTCATGTCTGCTGATCATCAACATTTTTCACTGATAAAACATTACGAAAATCAACATGATACCACCGCATCGCAAATTGCAGTCGACGGTAAATTTTTTTACTCGACATGCAATTTTCGAATAATTCATATCGAAAAAGAAAAAATTTAATTCTTTAGATAAGCCATTATTTGCGCTCAGGTTATAACATAAAACAGATTCGAAGAAATTGTGTCCGTTTTTAGTCCATCATCATCGATCGGCAGCTATGAAATTCTTTATTTTATTTATTTGCTATTCACTTCTTTAAGTACAAACATTTTTCTCCAACTATTTCCCCCCAAATACTATCCACTCCTAATTTGTTGATTAAACGCTACGTAAGTCCAACTCGCAACTGTGGCTTAATCTCACAAATGGATCAAGTCATTTTTCTTGACAATCTCGTTTTCGTTTCGGGGCTCGTTCTCGTGCCTTTTAAGCAAATTGCTTGTAAATTTGTGTGTGTGTGTGTTTCCACTTAATTTTTCCTAATATTTTTCAAACTATGTGTAATGCCATCCCCGTGGCCAATTACTCACAACACACTCCAATAATCTCTCGAGCTTCAAACCTCTCCCTGCGTGAATAATCAGTGCCCCAAATCTAAGCCTAATTCGCCGTACACAGACTCCCACATGCCTCCTTTCCCATACGTTTTCTCCCATTCTTTCTAGCGAGTCTCTCTTTTATTTTATAAATGCGTGTGTGTGCCCATATGCTTGATAAATGTCGTGTCCCGGACAGCTAACAAATTACCATACCGAAGCAGGACATACACATGTGCGTGTCCTCGCTCAAACGATAACGGCACTATTAAGTTAATTTTATGATCAATATTATCCAATGAACACGGACTAGATGCCTTCAACTTGCTTTTTGCATTTATATGTGACATTAAAAACGTATAAATAAAACAGAGATGAACTTTTATATTTAATTGTCTCATTAAAATTAATTACTAATTAAATTTTCTACTTTTTTTCAAAAAAATATTGCAATGTTAAATAAAAATAATTCATTTTCATTTGTACTTATGAAACGTAGAGGGATCAATCGAAGAGTCCATTAAAAGTCATACAGTATTTCACGTGCATAGGTCGATATCGTATATAAGTCGACCCCCGACTTTTTGATGAAAATTTCGCACCTTACATTCAACGAAGCGCACGTTCAGACCGCAGAAAAGTCGCCATTAGTGCAAATGGTCTTTTCCCCCAATACATACACACAACTTTTCCCGTTATAAATGTCAATATTAATTGAATTTAGAGAAACTTTAAGTTTTGATAACATCTAAAATGATTTTCACGTACGATTCTGTCAGCGTACAAGTAGAAAAATATTTGAACTTAAAATTGTCTATTTTATATTTGAAAAACTAATAAAAGTTAAATTTAACAACTTTAAAATTCGATTAAAAATAATACATCAATTTCCGTCACCTTTCATCAAACTGGATTTTCTTTCGCCGATTATACTCACCATAATTGTTTCACTTTACAAAAAAAATCCCTTAAATTTCAAAGCGTTATTAGAGATAAGAATGTCACATCCATTTTAGTTCTTTCTCATGACAAACATTTTGACATTAATTGAATTTTGCATTCTAATCATCCCCGATCGTAAAGTAATTACTTTGCCTTCTCCTTGCGTAAATATTTGAAAAACAAAGTTTGTTTACTTTTATTTTATTTGTTAACAGGATTTTTAATCTATGGTAGCAAAATCTCATATTAATTACATTTTCTACAACGTTTTAAAACATTATAATTAAATAATACAGTAATTAAAAAAACTCGTACAAGGTAATAAAATTTTGAAACAAAGAAAGATAAAAGTTGAAAAAAAATTATAATTCCTACGAGTTTGTTAATACCGGATGGGTCCGTGAACTCTCAAAGGGCCACAGCGCCTAATCGGCCCACCGAGCCATTGTAGGCACGCCAATATGGGAAAACTATAGCAATGACGCGCTTTTAAGGGCTTAATATATCCTTGTGTAACTAAATCTGACTTATGTGAGCCAACGGCCGTTGAATTTCAGCCAAATTAGTGAATTTATAAATATTAAGTTTTACGATAGCCAAATTAGTCACAGACGTATCATCTAACGTTCGTGCTCATTAAATAAGATTCCTGGGAATCGTAATGACGAGATATTTTTGCATCGCTCGGAACAAACCCTTCTTATATTGCACCGCTGAGGCTTTGACGAATTTTGCCTCAACTCAATGATATGTTTTGTATTCGTGAATAACAATAGACCGAATAAGTCAATGCATGAATAACCGACTTCAAAGAAAAATTATTGGTCTCGTTTTATTTCTTTATGCAATCGAATTTGTTGAATAATACTCCAACTCGTTCAGGAAATAAAAGTTTATTCTATTTTATTTTTTTTAAGCTCGATAAAAAAAATGTGTAGAAAAATAAAAAGAATTTTAGTGATAATTAATTGCAATTATTTTTCAAGTTCATGAACAGAAAAGATGGAAATAACGAGTAAAATTAATTGTTTCGTGCATATGACTTCATTTAATGATAATTTTGCTGATTAACTTCAACTTACACACGATTGCGATGATTCATCCAATAAACAAGTTCTTAAATTATCATCATTATGAATATAAACTTGTCAACTTACAAGTCGTTTGCAAGGACCTTGCAGTCGTGTTAATAAATAAAATGTAATCGCACTGTCATTTTCAGACAGTTCAACTTAACATTAAAAAAAAATTTTTTTTTAACGGAATTTCTTTTTCCTAACTTTTTGCTAACTCAAAACGTTTTACGCCGTTCTATAAAAACAACTTTAAATTTAAAATTTTTTTGAAATGAATTTTAATGACG
Organism: Henia vesuviana; assembly: GCA_034696185.1. NCBI lineage: Eukaryota > Metazoa > Arthropoda > Chilopoda > Geophilomorpha > Dignathodontidae > Henia > Henia vesuviana. The sequence continues at coordinate 127,399 of JAQFZU010000007.1, forward strand.
AGCATTAAAAAAACACACATAAACTTTAAAAATAAAAATATTCAACTGCCTATCATTTAATTTCTGGTTCTCCCCCCCCCCCCGAAAAAAAAAGTTGAAGATTATGCAACATTTTGAAGTCCATTGACTAATAAAATTTATTTTTCTTTTATTTTTTTCTCTTTGCCATGTCGAAATTTCTTTGATTCTTGAAAAAAAAATCTTTAATGTATAACTTTCAAAATCTGTTTGACCATTCGTCTCGAGTTACACGATCACGAGTCATTGCAATTCTAATGGCTTCCATCAAAAGTTTTCTAAATCTCCTTGAACTAGATTAATGCTGTCACAAAGTGCAGGAATACATCAAAATGGCAGAGTTAATCTCTTTAATACATGATCGATAGAGCAGCGAGTTTTAGTATTAGTTTTAAGCATCCTCTAATTTTAATTTTTTACTACACACAAAAAAATATACTTTGCCGAGGTGGACAATTTAATTGTTGCAATAAAAACCGAGCTAATGCAGTGCTATTTTCTCGTTATCAGCATATGGTTTCAGTAAGAGGCCAAGCGTAACTAAAATATGAATATTAAGCATGCAAATTGTACATGGAAAAAAGAAAAATTGACTGCGCTACCGGACAGTAATTAGGATAATAATAACCATGGTGGGCTCATTTCTTTTGATATGAGCAATTTAACATCTAAAAGTTTCAGAATTTGGTTACTAATAAATTATCTGTTATTTAGTAATAAATTATTCATTCCCTAATACTTCATAATTCTCAGCCTTATTTCCAATAGTTTAATTATTTAAACTTATTAAAATTGTTTACAATTTTACTTAAGTCTTAATTAGTTTCTAATCTGCAGGGTTTTAAATAAAATTAACTCTGAAAACATTTATCTAAACATCATAAATTATATTCAGTATTATTGACAGCCAAAGAATATTTTTCTATTTATATCAGTTTAAAATGCCTCAGCAACCTTATTTTGTTCGTATAAATAAAATATGATAAATTAGTACACTTCCAATGCTATAGTAACACAAAAGTAATGTGTTTACTATTCCCTACATTTCATTTTGAAAAATAATAAAATGGAAATCGTAAAAATTGTTATGCTTTTGGGTAGTAGATAGTAAACATGACAAACACGAAAAATAAAAGCAGTGTACCTTTTTATCACAATATGTGACGACGAGATCGTTTGTTTTGGGATTAAAAGCCATAGCTGTAGGCTGAAATGCGTTTTTAGGAAGAGCACAATGAAACTAAAAAAAAAAAAATAATAAAAAAAAATTAATGAATAAATGTAGAAGTTTTTATAACTGTAAGGAAATCATAATTTAAATTTTATATGTCAAAATATTTTTATTCTTTTATAGTATAATAATTTAAGAAGAAATAAAACCGAGTAATAAAAAAAATAGAAATATTTTAACATAAGCAATTAATAAATAAAAAATAATTAAGCCCTCACTTTTCCTCGTTTTAAATCATAAACAAAAATATTGCTGAGATGATCTCCCGTTGCCACAAAATTAGAATCGCTGCTTATCGCTAGAAGATGATTTGAATCTATAAAATCTACAGAAACAATATAAAGTCCAAATTTTAATACAAAGTAAACATAAAGTAAAACTTTTAAGTCAAAAATACCCGAAGGAGGTGAAATAGATTGCAGCAAACAAGGCTGAATGTTGTCCACGCTCAAAACGTGGATAATCGCGTTATCCGAAACGATGACCAGCTTAGAAGAATCAGGAGTGAAAAGCATTCGGTGGCAAGGAAAACAACCAGGAGGAATGTATCGAACTCTTAAGAGCGAAATCTGAGCATTAGCGTCTAGGTTTTCCTAAATAAAAGAAGAAAACAAAAGGATTAAAAACACGTCACTTCGAGCAAATAACCCTTACGGTACACTTGACATTACCATGACAACTTGGAAAAACCGGAGCTGAGTCGTTGTCGAATAAGCCATCCATTGGGCATCGTCCGAAATGTCGCAACAAACTATGGTTTCATTTTCTTTGGCTTTGAGTTCAACAAGTTTGCGCTGAGATCCGTCAGATCCATCAACTGAAAAAAAAATCAATTTTTTTCCCTCAATAAAATTGAAAACTATTTAAAACAATCATTTCATACTCGACTGCTCGTTAACTCGTCCTAATTTCCACAGCTCTAAATGCTTCGGATATCGAAAAAGCAGAATGTCGTTTTTTTTCGCCAAATGCACAGTGGGGCATTGAGGAAGTGGAGAATGGAAAAAACGAGTTTCTGACGGGTAACGAACGACATTTAAGTAGCTGTCAACACCTAAGACGAAAGACAGAAAACGAGAAAAAATAAAATGAACCGTGACATTTTAGTGAAAGCATCTAAAAGATTCACACCTCCAGAAACAAGGAAATAATTGGCAAAAGTCACTGCTCTGATGTCGTGAGTGTGAGCGGAGCTAATTCCACTTTTTACCCAATTAGCTCGTTTGCTTTCTCCATGCCTGAACACGGGCTGGAAACTTATTATCGTCGAATCGACTCCACTCGCGCAGACTGCATTTTCCTCCTAAAAAGTCAATAAATGTTTAATTAATTTCAGTATTAATTTAATTTCGACATTTAATTGAAAATAAATATTTCATAAACCGATTTATTATTTATTTTTTCATTTCACTGGTTTTTTCAACCATCGACGAAAACAACAAAAATTTTTTTTTTTAAAAAAAAACTTATTCTTTTCTTCTTCCTCCCAAAAAATTAATTCAGAACAAATAATATAAATCAGGATGTCAAAAGAATAAAATAGAAAAAAAAGTCTAGACTACCTTATTTATGCAAAGTGTGAGCACATCTCCCTTGTGACTTTGAATACTCTGAAAAGAATCAAACAAAACCACTCTGGGTTGGCTTCCTTACACTTGGTTTGAGTGCGAACGAAAGTCATAAATTCGGGTTATACAAAAAAAAATTTCTTACGTCCAACTGGGTGCCAAGTTTTCCATTCCAGAAGCACACTTTTCCTCTTGAGTCACCACTGATGACTTGGAAGTCCCTGCAAAGAAAACAGGAACGTTCGGAGCCAACAAACAACTCTATTTGGACTGAAGGAAAGCCATTACATCCAAGTGATAGCCCAACCATATTACAAATCTCCGCTTGTGGCCACATGATAAGAATTTTAACGGTTTAGCTATATTTTATTACTGCCGTAAAGAAGTTGTGAGATTAGGGGATTTTCTTTTAATATCGCCTAAGCTTTTAAAATTAGGATCACACTTGAAATTGACTTCGCTTTCCCCTTTTTTATTGTTAATTGCTATTATTATTTCTACATTTGATAATAAAAAGGAAAAATTGTTCAAACTTTATGACTTTTGTAAAATAAAAATTTCTTTTACTGGTTTATTAAGACTATCGAAATTTTATTCAAGTTTTCTTAAAGAATTTTTTTTAATTCAATTAAAAAATATAAGGAGTATTGGAACAGAATTTTGGCAACGAGCGGAGATATTAAAGCGTATGAATAGAATTAAATAAATAATAAAGATAAGAAGACAAGAGAATTAAGTTGGGAAGATAAGAAGCGACACTTACCGTGTGAATAGCACAGACCAAACGACCGTTTCCCTCTTATTAATATCTCGACCTACAATTATTCTCTGTACTGGATGTCCAGTACTAACGTTCCATATTCGTAATACGTCTAATGATCCAGTGACAATGAAATCGCCCGAGAAATGCCAAGCCAAGCATATAATGCGACCTATAAAAATAAATTTCAAAAAAACAGAAAAAAATGCATTAAAACATTGAAAAATTATTACAAAAAAAAGACGTAAAAGAAAAATGAAGCGGAAAGAATGATGGCAATTCAACATTGAAGTTTTGCTACATTTTCAGTAGAATAATCAACACAATTTGCCGCTGTCGTCAACTGTTCCCCGAGACTTAATTTTCAGTCCGTGATTAATAGTCTCAATTGTGCTTTTGAAAAGACCTCAAGAAAATGCAAAATCATGCCACTTAATGCATTTTCCATGTAATTAGCAAACGAGAACAGCAAAACCTCACACGACCACGACATAATTTTTTTCATTTTTGAACAGCACAAAAAAATTTGAATTTTTTCATCTTTTCCGAGTGCAAAACTTGTGCGATAATTGAATTAAATTTTAAATACATTTGATTTAAGAAAAAATTTCATGTTTTTAAAATCCATTAAAGTATAATTATTTTCAAATACTTCCTCTGGACAAAAAGAAAGTTAAAATAATTTCTATTTTTAAATAAAATTAAAAAATGTTAAATGATTAATTATAACTATGAAATTTCAAAAGTTAGAAAATTTATTTCACTAAATAATTAATAAAATAACTAAAATTCTTGACTTGATAAATGAGCCCTTTCTATTCTTTCAGTAATTTTACTTTCTTTCGGAATTTTCATGAATTTTAATCTCGGTTGGTTTTATAACTTCGTGAAAGTTGTTTGGCACATTTCAGTTACTTCTGCATAGTTTTAAACACAAGCCAGACTGACCCATAATTAGCATTATGATTCACAAATTTCTAATTATTGAGATATACTGTAAACTCGTTGGAAACAAACTGTGTCTTTTGTCTGAAATTATCATCTTGAAAACTTCTTACTTGATTGTTGACATAAGCATTCGGCATAAATGTTAACAATTTCAAGATCCAGTTTGTTGACTTTGTTAGAAGGCAAAGAAAAAATCCACCAATCTTACTTTATTATGCAATATTACTTGAATATGCAAAAGATAAAGGCATGTTTTGTTGAACAGTATTAATATTTCCTTTGAAAGTTTACTATTGCCTACTATTGACTAAGTAAAGTCAACATTTTCTTCCCCATTACTGTTTAAATTAATGTTTCAGAAGAATAAAAATACCATAGTTGAGCATTCTAAACATTTCATTATGATAAAACAAATATGACGAATCATTTAGTAAGAAAAATATAATGCAAATAGCTAAGATATATTTACACTTAAAACTGCCAACATTTTTGAAAAAAATCACGATACACTTTTATACTACTAGTAATGCATCAACTTTTTATATAGTTTTCTTGCACATAAGATATAACCTAATCAGAAGAGTCAATATTTTCTTGCACTGATCTGCAGTTGCTACAGGGAATTGAGCACTGAATATAAATAACTTACATACAACTCTATAAACAGAACCAGCAAAAGTGGCATGATGCTTACCAAACGCACCTCTGGGCCCAAAGTGCATGTTTGTAATGGTCAAGAAACGAATTATTAAAGTGGCAAAATTTCCAATTTGAGAAGCTCACAACCTGCCATTAGTTTGTTGCCATAATTGCATGTTAATAATACTATTCTATATTGTAAGACAAGTCGCTCATTGACTGTCAGCAATTATCATAAATAAACGATACTGTATCACAAATTGGCATGATCGAATATCTCGATAAATTGTTAATAGTGGAAATAATTTGTTGTTAAATCAGTAAACAGTTTCAAATCACAAGTTAAATGTATTTTAGTTTTATTTTTATTAATTATTACTGATGTTTATTTAATTGTAGAAACTTGAGCTAAGTATTAAATCTTATTATTTCTGCTATTACAAACGTGTTCAAATTTCAGGCCAAACAAAGTATAAAATCTAAAAGTAATTACAGAACTGTAAGAATTTTTGAAGTTCTAATAGAATTAGCATGCAAACTAATAAAAAAAATTCTGACTTAAGTAATATAATCTAACAAACAAATAAAAACAGTCGTATTATCTGGTCAGTTCTAATACTTTTATTAAGTCTAAGCAAATATAAATTTCATAAATTTTAACTTAAAGTAATTATTATTATTATTCATATCATATACCAGTTTTTTACGAATTTTATTATTAACACTATATGATCATTTAGCTTCTCCGTATTAAAGTGTACAAGTAAAGTTTGCCTAAGCTCGATTTATATAAATTAACTTTGATCAAAATTAAAATAAATGAATTTTACTATAAAAATATTTAATCACAAATCTTAATGATAAAAAAAATATTTAAAACCAGAATTACAAAAGTTTAAAATCGATAATGAAAATTTACTAAATACCATCACGGTCATTAGAAATGTAAATTAAATATTACAAGTTTATTAAACATAACTTTGAAATTATAATTTTATCCCAGATGTGAGTTTACACTTATATGATTAGTTATAGCAGCAATATAACTGTTTTGCTGCTTGAAGTAATTCCGATTAAAAATTTAAGACATAGAATAAGTCATTATGTCCTATCTATCGGTAAAAAAAGTGTAATTTACTTTCTAACTTAACTCAATAGAAAGTTAAAAAAAGACACTAACAAGTTAATGATGCTTTCCCAGAGCACAATAGATAAGAGAAGTGACCGAGCTCGTTATTTATTCTTACAACTAAAGCACCCGAGCGTGTAAATCGCGAATTGTTTCCAACAATTACAAAAAAAGTTGATTTTTTTCAAAAACATATTAAAAATTTTTTTTGCAATCAATAACCGTTTGTGCAATAACAGAAATAAATCAAACCACATCTGGTCTTAGCTTGCAACAAACGTCCGTTAACTTTAATTTTTAAAATTAGTTCTTCTCAAAACAATTCCAACAAATTGAGAAGTAAGAAATTTAAAATTATATTTCCTACTCTCAAAGATTGAATTCACCTACACTTACGAAAATTTAATTTTCTTACATATCCACTCCATGTTTTCCCTATTGGGTTAACTACTTTCTTAGTTTTCAAAAAGTTCGGAGCTTTATAAAGCCTTATTGTATAAACTAAAATGCATTTGCCATTCCTAGAGCAGAGGAGTTGCTGCAATTTAGGTTGCATCTTCCAAAAATGGAACATTCTAATTTCGTGAAAAGATATGCAAACACACTGAATTTACCTCAGTACTTTGATAATGTACATAAACAAAAATTTATTTTAAAAACAAAAAAATAAGAAAATTAAACTCAAAGCACTTCAATCGCAAGTTAGAAGTTACATCAGTCAAGAACTGGTAATAAAATTAGAGTTGTGATAAGTTCGCACGAAGAACAAGCAACGGAAGATAATGGTGGTATATTTTAATGTATAATTTCCACATTAGCCTCAAATGGCGCAGATACTGTCCCCGAGAGCGGAGAAAAATGGAAAGTACATTACAAAGAAAACTCGAGTGGATGATTCCAGTGCCTTATTTTATAGCGTACAAGAAACGAGTTCATAACTTGAACATATCGCCAAAAGAAAAAGGGAGGACAGGGAATTATTATGGATTTTTTTCTCTCTCCATATAAACCGTTATGTATATGTAACTCTTCCCTAAAAATATAATCCCTGCGTGAAGATAAAAGAGATGCGATATAAATTTTTATGTTTGTTCTAAGACCGCTTTCTCTTACTTTCTTTGCTACTTTTACGATTGCAGCATCTGACAAGTTTGAATGCAAATTTTTTGTTAGTTTCATTCGTGAGAATTATTTGAGGCCAAAGCTAGCGCTTTTCTCCTGTTCTGTGAAGAGCTGCGAGAGAAATATAATTTGCAAATTTTTGCTTTCACTTGTTAGGCTTTCAAACTTGGTTTGTGAAGAAGGGAAATAACAAGTTACACTCTTTTTTTTACTACTCCCAATCTGATCATGGGCATAAAAACGGGCAATTTCACCCAACTTATAAAAAAAACAAAGGCATGCATTGAATGCAAATAAAATCTCATTTTAAAAAGATTCTTGTAAAATCGAATAAAATCGTAGCCAACTTTTTTAATCCCAGCAATTTTTTTTTTAGTCATCTGATTACTGTAATGAAAACTTCAAATGAAAAGTAGGAACTTTTCTTTGACTTTTTCCCCCCTCAATTTTATTCCACAATAAAGTCCATAAAAATAGCATAGTAAACAACGAGATTTTTTTTTTCTATGTCATAAATTTCAATAATGATATTCGAAAGTTAAGGAAATCTGCTATCGTTCAAATTTATACAACCTAATAAAATATTAACGCAACTGCTGGTAATGAGGAGAATATTTCAAATTCAACAAAGTTATGAAATATTTTTGTTTTACAACTTAAAAGCAACTGTTTAAATTCATGTGACTTCCTATGGGTTCATTATTATACACAATTTCTTTTTCCTCCTCAGTTTTGACAATGAGACACTGTAGACGCTGGTTTTATTGATTTATCTTTAAATTTTATACTTTATCTTTTAATACTTAAAATGTATATTTTTGAATTTCAATTTCTAATTCTTTTCCTTCAAAGTCTCTGTCAATTAGTATAATTCAATATAAAGTATATTGAAAATAAGTTTGATTATTAATATGGATCTGACTAAACTGATGTAAAGATAGGCTTTTATCGAAATATTAAAGTAAGACAAACTTGATTATATGAGATATTAGTAAAATGCAGATGAATACGGTTTAGTGAATAATCAAGAAAGTGAAGCCGGCATTCGGTCTTTGATGATCAAACAAGGATAGACTTTGTATGGTTTAAATCAATTTACTACTCTAAAAATTTTGTAATAAAAAAGTTTAAAATTAGTTTAACTTATTTTATTATAAGTGAGTGCTCTGGCTGCATATTCCTATTGAAGAGTAGTTCGCATTTGACAAATAAACTTATTGTCAGTCATAAATTCAATAATCTAATTAAAATATTCTCTTAGAAACTAAATGTACAATAATAAAATTGATAACTAATTTCTGCAACACCCTACTTTCAGCTTTAAAATCTTTATCAACAAAAATAAAAACCAGCAGTATTACTCTTTAAAATCATAGGGTCAGTTTCTAAGTCTGTTGTATTTCAAAATTTTTCGAAATAGATGAACTCTAATGTTTGAAAGTTAAAATAATATAAAAATAAAACTTTTGAAAACTTCTCAATCTAAACGGCCACTGAAATGGTCGCAACAAAAATTTCGATATTTAATTTTTTTTATATTTGAATAAATATAGTATTTATCATAAGAGCTCATCATTCCAGAAGATGTAAACTGAATTTTTTTAGCTGTCTCCCTCTATCTTGCAAACAATTTGATATAAGAAAAAATTTGTGCATATATTATTTGTAATTAGTACTGTACTATATTTCGTACATACTAAAATATTTTTAAGCTTTAATTTAATAACTAACATTGACTGAATAACCAAAAAAAGTTTGGATTTAAAATTTTGAAATTTTTAAAATCAACTTTTTTATATTCGTAACAATTTAAATTACATCCGATTAAATTCTATTACTTTAATACATTTACCTAAGATTTTTCAAACCAGATAGAATGGAAAAATAAGTGTGTTCAGTATCCCTATTATAAAGTTTTTGAAAACAATGTGGTACTTGACGCTCGGTTTTCAAAATTGTAAAAGCACACATTTGAATTGAGCAAATAATTTTATAAATATAGTCAACGTAACCCCACATTGGGCAATAGATGGGAGTTACATCTTTGCTAAATGCGCAATAATTAGTATATTGGTCTTTCAACAATGCAGTAATTATGTATCACAAAGAATATAAAATAACAAATAATGTTTTACCACAAACACTAATACGTATAATTACTCTGAAATCTACTTCTAATTTCTACAAACTAATTTTTCCTAATTTAAATTATTTCTTTACCTTGCAAACGACTCGAAAATAAATGCATTTTGAACTGAACTTGTTCTTGCTGCAGTTTCAATGTACCAATTAATAATTTTCCAAAAACTTTAGATTAAAATAATGAAACCACTAATTCCAAAGAAAAATCACAGATTCTCAAAGTATTTTATACTCTCAATTTCATTGTTTGCCATCACGAAAAATTAATTTCCACTTTATTATATCAATATTTTAAATAACCATGTTTCCATTTATCAACTTATAACAAAGAAACAATTTCCTCATAGGATTATTAATTATTTACATTAAATAAATGCAATTGTTTCAGGTACTTAAAAGATGAAAAATTAAATTTAAATGACAATTACACCCTATTGATTTTCATTCTCACCCTCTTGTTTATCCAGCGATCGTTCATATGTCGCCTCTTTATTTTCTATATCAAATAAACAGATATAGCCTTCCTCCGTTCCAATCTTAAAATAAAATTAGTTTTATACCGTTAGTAAAACGATTTGGAAACTTTAAAATTTAATAACTCACAGCCAAATGTGTATTAGCGTAATTTACATCCATGCACCAACAAGCACTTGGCGTTGCTAAACTCGTTTTCTGAAAATTTGTAAAATTTCATTCCATGTACAAAATACCGAGTCGAAGTGATTTTCTACCTTCGGGCAAAGCCTTAATAAATCATATTCTGTCAAATCACCGTGCAGTCCAGTGCTAAAAAGTCGATTTGATGCCCATTTCAAACTTTCTACGGATCGAGAAGAATTGCCGGGAATAATCTATAATTTCAGATTGAACAAAATATACATAAACATTAATATATTTGTTTGTATTAAGAGTAAAAGTACAAACCTTTTCCTGGTAAACATGTTGTCTTAAATCCCAGATTTCAATAGAATTGTCAGCCCTGAAATAAATTACATTTTATGACTTGGTTTCATTAGAATTTCTAATGTTGTTACCTCGACAATGCTAATTTACACTGAGATTCATCGAAGGTGAGACAATGAATCGCTTGAGGTTTTAAATTATAAAATTTCGCATAATGAACCAAATATTCTCCCATAATTGGTGTCTTCAATAATAATGATCGAATAGAAAATACACTATTAACATGATGTACTTTAAAAACACGTGGTTGATGGTTGTACAAATATATTCGGCGCCATAGGCGACTCAGAATTGCATTATTTGGTGACGTTTTCGTATTACGAGATGAAGCTTTTTGTATTATGTGATTGGTTAAAATTGATAGAATTGATTTTAGAGTTTGTCACTATGGGAAGTTGGCGCCACCGCCAAAACACAACGACATCGACAACCTCATTGCTCATCAACATTTTTTGGCGGCAAATCAGAAAATATCTTTTCTGATATAAATTTTTATTTGAAGATATAATGGTTCAGATTTTTATCAAAAAGTAGGAATTATTTACATTTCAAAAAGTTTGTAAGAGATAAATTACAATGATCAATTGTTAATTTTTCAGTGATCAAACATCAATCGCGGATTGGAGTTTGATAGAACTTCAAGGTGATTTAGAATCAAAATTCAAAACAACTTTAGCTGGATGCTTTATGGGAGATCTACACTACACTTTAAACGTTAAGTCATTTCAATCCGTATTGTAAACAATACACTACAATTGATTGTTTATTTGGCAATGTAGGGCTCTCCAATTTTAATAATCGGTCATCACGTATTGTACGGCCAAGTAATTGAATTAGATAAACCGTTTGCAGTATTATTCAAAGAGAAAGCAAAATTAAACGATGCTTCTGCTGAAACGGAATCGGATGAAAAGATGGAAACTAGTACAGTATCGTGTACGGAATATTTAGTGCGAGCTATAATTAGAAAAAAATTAGTTTTTAAAACAAGGCCAAAACCTATTGTTACTAATGTAGCTAAGAAATTATAAATACCGGCAGAATTAATGGATTTGCTCGAATATAAGCCGCAAGAGGTTTTAAAGCATTAAATGAAACATGAATGGAAAGTAGTGAAAATAATTATTTATTCTCACAGTAATCTAAATTATTATTTGACTGATTGACGCTTGTATTAATTTTGTGATTTCTCTGTTACTTTTTTTGTTTCGTGTTTGCGAGCTAAGAAACAATTAATTTTATTTAATAATTACTTTTCGAAATGAACAAGTGCGCATGCAGTTTGCAGTTCATTTTTCAAAACAATGAAAAAAAATAAAAGGCAAAAGTCATTGTTTATTATATTCGAGCAAATCAAAAGATGTAGACCATTTATAAATTTTATTGTAATATTTTATCTAATTAATTTTAAAGAAATCACTTAATTGATTTAAGAATTTTTGAGTAATTTTAATTAAACATTGTAATTTAGAAGAAATATCATTTTATTTAAAAATCGAACCACAATGAACTTTCCGAGGTCAGGACAAGGAATTCAGCTACTCTTTTCGAAATATCCCGAGGCTCAATTATTTAATTTTGTCTCGTTCATTTTCCTTCGCTAGGGAAGACCAACAAATACTAAATCTTTTTCCTGTGTATGATTGAATGTTAGTCAATCACGTTGTTACGCATCGGCTGTTATGTCACGCAAGAATTATATCTTTGCCTTGCTTGGTCTCTTTCCTTTATTTTATATTTATTATGGATATTTCTACGGGTCTGACAGCAGCAACATTTTACTTGAGAACAAAAAATATCAACAGTTTCAAACCATTTATTCGATGGAAAAAAGTGTCACATTGACTGAGACTGGCTATAATACGCCAACGTTGCATAATGAGGAAAATTTAATTTCCGATACGAAATCATTTAATAATTCGTTAGTGATTTTTCCGAACTATAATTCAACAAATTTGACATTCATCGCAATGCAGCAAGAAAATCTTTGGACTTCTTGGGTGAAAAGTCATGAGTTTATATCAGTTGGACGGTATTATAATCATTGTGGTATAAAGCAAAAAAAATATAAATTTATTTATTAATTACATTTTTATTTCTTGCTTAGAGGATGATAAAATTGTAACGGGAGAGTTTGTGATGGTTCCAAACTCTGATAGTCATCGAGGAGTAAAATTTCAATCATATTTGAATGTTACATGGGGTATTAAAGCTTATTGATTAGTAATAGTATTTAATACTTAATGATTTATTTATCCCGATTAGGTGAAACGGTTACAAGTGGCATAATGTACGTTAATATTTGGTTTGGTAAATTCCAATTCCTTAAATACGAAACTGCGTTGTGTACGAAAAGAAAATCATTCAAATGTCCTTTAGAGAAAGACGTGCCGCACAACTATTCTGTTGAATTTACTACTCCTTTTTACGTGCCTTCTGTAAAATTGCTTTTAAATATCTAGTTTTCTTTTAAATTTAAATAATTTCGTTTTTAGGGTCGATATCGAGCGAAAGTTTATGCAGAAAATGATGAAAAGAAAGTAGTGCTTTGCTTCTTTGCCGAAGCAATTATATAAATAGGAATTTAGTGCAAATACTTGTATAAAATGTCAATGTATATAAATGAGTTTTATTATTTATAAAATTTATATTAAATTACAGTAATAAAAAATTATATAAAGCATGATAAAATTGTCATTTTAAAAATATTGCTGGAATTATTTGTCATTGCTTATGATGACATAAAGAATGGTATAAACTGAAAATATTAGCACCAATATTGCTGCCACCATAATGCCAATATCCTATTTTGGAAACAAAATATTAATCGACATTCTTTTAATTAAGTAAGAATTCGATATTTTTGCATCAACTCCAAGTGCAAACTTATACTTGTGAAATGTAAATAATTTAAATTTATATTAAAATTTTGTAATTTCTGATAACATATGTTTTATTATTTCCAAACTACGGGAGGTTACTGCAAAATTATCAGAATTCTAAAATGTACAGAAAAACTAATTTAAGGTTCCATACTTGATAAACATAGACAGCTGTTTTTTTAGCTATAGATCTGTTTTTCGCTTCTTTCAATTCGGGTTTGCTTTTCTTATAATCTTGTTTACCTTGATATTAATTAAATATCATGAAATAAATTTTTGTTCTTAAAATATTTTATAATTTACCAATCGTCTTTCTATAAAGATCCACAGCTGACTTCTCTGGCATTTTGCGTCCCATTTTTGTTTACTTTTAAAATTGTCTACAGACAAGAGCAAGATTGACATTGAACATTAATTAATCCTATAATGAGAAAAGTAATGCATTAATGTTTGCATTTCAAATGTAATATTTAAAATTACTTGCCATTATATTCAAAATTACTTTAGACAAAGTTTTGTCTTTTACTGCTCGGACTTGGGTTTACTTTAAAATGAAAACAACTTCAGCTCGTTGCCTGAAGCAGGTCAGGTTCGACGTCATTTAACCGGATATTAGAGGGAGGGGTTTCGTGAGGCGACAGTGAATACAGTTGAAGTCGGGTCAGGTGATTGGAAATTTGCCGCACTCGAAACGATTAAAGTTAATAGGTATTGTAGCACCAATTAAGCAATACCTGTAATTGAAGTTTTCATTTTATTTTCGCAATTAGGCATTTGTTTTCAACGCTTAAGGCTTCTACTTTGCAAAATTTCATTTATCAACTTACGTAAGTATAAAAACATATTCGAATTCAATCAGCAAGTACTTACATAATTTTTTTAGACTGCAAAATGTATTTGGTATCACGTAGCATACGTTATGGAAAACGACATGTTAATTTTACCATTAGGAATTTTGCAACAAATAAGAAAATAACACCCGTATGTGTGCGAGCCAGAGAATTCCAAGATCGCATTGCGATTACAGATCATAATGGAAAGTTTTCTTACGGAGATTTATTGAAATACAGTCAAAGCCTATCGCGAAGAATCATTGATATATGCGGAGAAAAAAAATCAACCAACGATCAAGACCGAATCGCATTTTTATGCCCTAACGACGCTTCATACGTATTTGCTCAATGGGCAACTTGGCAAAGTGGAAACATAACAGTTCCATTACATAAGGTAATCATGAGCAGATATTCTAAAATTATTTACAACTTTAACAATATCTAAAATGCAACAATTATTTCTTTTACTGCATAGTTTTTTTTTTATTTAGTCGCACCCGACTCCTCAACTACAATACTACATTGAAGATTCACAAAGTGCTCTTATAATGGCAACACCTGATTTAGCTTCGAAAGTGAAACCAATAACGGAAAAATTAAAAATTCCAATGCTTGTACTGGACAGCTCCGCATACACCGAGAAGAATATTCATAAATCGATCAAGATTGTAGACGATGATTTTTATAATTCGACCGATGCTCTAATTTTATACACCAGTGGTACAACAGGGCCACCTAAAGGAGTCCTTTTGACTCATTCTAACTTACAATATCAAGTTGAAACGATTGTCGAAGCCCTTGGTTTCAGTGAGGACGATTCAGTTCTACACTTGCTTCCTTTGCATCACACACACGGCATTGTACATGCGCTTTTAAGTCCACTCCATATTGGCGCTCGTTGCGTTATGATGCCTCAGTTTAATCCAGCTCAGGTAGATTTAGTCATTTTTTAAAAAGAAATTAAGCCTATTAAATTTGTAAATAATTTTCAGGTGTGGGATGAATTATTGTCTGAAAAGGAGGGCCAAGAAAGAGTTAATGTTATGCTCGGTGTGCCGACAATGTATGTGAAATTAATAGAAGAGTACGGGAACAAATATGGGAAAGATGAACTTGATCCTGTGATTCGAGACACGTGTCGCAAAAAAATGAGGTGACTTTCAGGAATATTAAAAACGAAAATAAATTCATAAATATTTTCTTACAGATTAATGGTGAGTGGTTCTTCAGCATTACCAGAACCAATATTTAATCGATGGAAACAAATTACTGGTCATAAAATTTTAGAACGGTTTGGAATGTCAGAAACTGGACTCTCTCTCACAAACCCATTGCATGGCGATAGAAAACCTGGTGCGCTATACAACAGTCTTCACTGAAATTTGTTATAAAAACTTGTCACTGTTTTAATTATTTAGGATTTGTTGGACTTCCAATTAATTGCGTCGAAATTTGCATAGGAGCTGAAAATCCTAATTCCTCAACGGGTTACGATTGCATACTCAAAGCAGATTCCAAAGGCGTTAAAATAACGCCAGGCAAAGAAAACGAAGCTGGGGAACTTCTCGTCAAGGGTCCTAATATCTTTAAAGGATACTGGAAAAAACCTGATGCTACAAAGAAGTCATTCACACCTGACGGCTACTTTAAAACAGGTAATATTTAATTCCTGAACTAAAATATATATTATATATATTTTCAATTAAGGGGATACATTTACATTCCGCGAGAACTCGTTTAAAGTAGAAGGTCGCACTTCGGTGGATATAATAAAAAGTGGGGGTTATAAAATAAGCGCACTTGATGTGGAGCGTCATTTATTATCGCATCCGAAAGTAGCTGAAGTAGTGGTAGTTGGTGTGGATGATCCAGTGTGGGGTCAACGAGTTGCAGCTGTGATTGTCTCTCGTGATGAAAAAGACTTAAAATTAGACGAATTGAAAAACTGGTGCAAGGATAGGATGCCGCCGTATACAGTACCAACGCTGCTAAAAGTACTCGATACGTTACCTAAAAATGCAGTAGGGAAAGTAAATAAAAAAGAATTAGTGAAGCAAATTTTTCCACAAAGCAAATCTCAAAAACAATAATTTCTAATTTAATTTTGCAAATTTGATGATGGGACCAATAATAATGTAAAAAGAAAAAAATTATTTTTTGAATATTTGTATTGCTATATTAAAATCATAAATAGCTTATATCAAATCAAATTTATATTGTTTTAAAATCATAGACATTGTATTTACCCATTAAATTGCAGCTTTAGGACTTGGTTTTTCTTCTTTTAATTTATTAAGTACCATTCCACTATTTTCATTAGTTAAATGATTTTTATCTTTAACGGCAGGCAAAGGAGTTGGTTTTAATTTAGAATTAATGAGAGCCTTTAATTTATTTGCCAATTCAACATTCTGAAAATAAATTTAAGTTTGAAAAACTGCAAAATTTGAAATTCATAAAACTGACTTCAGCATCCAATTCGAATCCATTGGAGTGCCTCATTTTCTGCGTTCGAATTTCAAATGTAGAATATTGTTCAGCCGCCGATTTAACGTCTCCGGTATTTAAAAGAAATAGGGAATAATTTAAACAAACAGAAGGATCTTTTCTGAAATAATGAATTCGATTATTCAAAATCAAATATCAATCGAGAATAGGGTAAATCATTAACTGGTCTAATTCCACAGCTTGTGCATATGCGATGCGTGCATTATCTGGGTCTTGAAGATGACTAAGCGTAACTAAGGCAAAGTTAGAAGTAATTCTCACTGTTATTTTTTGATTTTTTAAATTTTGTAATACTTGCTAATAACATGAATAATTGGCCTAAACGTGGTTTTAAGTTGACTGCTGCACTTAGAAAGTGGAATGCCGATGCATATTGTTGCATAGTCATATGTACGAGCCCTAAGTTGTATAGAATTTTCCAGTCAAAAGGTGCTAAGTAATTAGCTCGTTTTAAACAGCTAACGGCCTTTGCAATGAAAAGAAAAAAAGCAAATCAAAGTTAAAACAGTTTTTTGATGGTTAATTAATCAATAGTTACAGCAACGTATTTTTTCTTGCCGAAAAAACACATTCCAATATTGTTCCATAATGGTGAACTTTCTGGAATTTGTTTTACCGCTACTCGATATTTAGATAAAGCTACGTCGTAATCACCATGACTTTGCATCATGCTGCCTGCTGCTAAAATGGCTTTTGTGTGTGTTGGATTATTTGCCAAAGCAGATCCCAACTGTTCAAATGCTTTTTGATAAGAACCCATCTATATTATTCATAATAATATTGAAATTAAATTAGAACATTTTTCTCTTTTTTAAACACTTCAAAGTTTCTGACTTGCATATAAAGTAATCCCAATGTTGTATTCAAATCTGGACTATCAACCACATTTCTAGGTTAAAAATATTTGTTATATTTGTTTGTATATTTGAAATTTAATGTTGTTAAAAAATAATATACTCTATTGCTTTTTTGTATAATTCGACAGCAGCTAAAACATCATTTTCCAACAAATAAATTCTACCTAATGTCTGGTAACTTAATTCGTTCTGGTTAATTTGTAAAGCATGTTTCAAACAATCTTTTGCCTGAAATAGAAAATATAAAGTGTAATAAATTTAAAATTAATTTGGTGCCAATTCAACCTTATCAAATTCCTTTAAATGCAAATGACATAAGCCCAAATTGTGTTGAATTTCCTATAGATTCCAAATTAATGTTAACTATAATTTCTTTCGAACAAAATTCTCACCCAATCTCTTTCATTTAATTTCACTATTTCTGAATAGATTTCAATGGCTAATCGATGCCTTCCAAGTAGAAATCTAGAATAAAGGAAGTTAGAAACACAGCACTGATCTCGTGAATTTAAATTACTTAACAGAGATCTCGCTACTTGTTTCATGTTATCTATGTTTGTTGTATTCAAAAGTGCACAGGTTTGAAACAACTCTAGAGATTCTTGGATTTTTCCTTCCTGTCTTAAAATTAGTGCTTTATGTAATAAAAAGCAATTTAATGTAAAGAAAATGTTTTTATAATTTTTTTTGATTTCACCTTGCACATACAACGCGTATTCACACATTCCCTGTGTTTCATCCAACTGCTCTTTAATTAATGTTTTGCACAAATCAAATTCTTTTCTAACAAAATGAAGATGAATTAACCAATTTCGCCTTTCCAAAGTTGGTAATTCTGGTACTAAAAATTAAAAATATTGTGTTAGTTGACAATTATTAAAATAAGGATATTTACTTTTTTTGACATGAGAAATCGATTTTGCACTTTCCTGCTTTATATCCGATTTGCTTCCATCATCTTTGGAGCGAGACAGCTTATGTATATTAAAAAAACAATAACTTGGTGTAATTTAATAGTATTTAATAATCGATAAAAGTAAAATATACCTGTATTTTAGCTTCGATGTCACCACTAGATGCTGAAAATACATTTGAAGCCATTTGTTTTGTTTTTTCCAGCTCGTGTCACTAGATATGCGCATGAAATAAGGTTGCTAAGCAACGGTAAGTACACAAACCTTTCGGCGCTTATGCTGGGTTACAACTAAACTTTAGTTGTAAAATTATTTTTTTTCAGAAGCATTATCAATCAGTCCATAAAATGGGGTCCCAATTTCCGTCTCCCACTAATTATGTGATCCTGCCATTCCTTCCAGGAAATTCTTTCCAACAGCCCGTTAGTAAACACATGTTGAAATTATTACCCAAGTTCAAACTTTAATAATTACAGAAAGAAAAATACAATAAATCAAGTGGATTTGAATATGTGAATGGCTATCGCATACCGAGAGTTACACATTTGGTACAGCATCTGCCCGAAAATTTAGCGCAACTCGCATCCCTAGACCCAGCGTTTATGTATGGTTATCCCAAATACGAGATTCCGGACAAATTTGTGCCCGCTCAGTGTGCCTACGATAATAAAGTAATAGTTTTAAAAATAATTATAAATTCCATTCCCTATTAATTGTTGATTCACTTTAGGTGTTAAGATTTTATGGTTATATGAAGGAAGCAACCCACTTTAATCCGGATGAAATGTATAGAGTACGAAAATTAACGATACATTATTTTCTGGAAGATGATACTATTATGGTTATGGAGAAAACCGTTCCCAACAGTGGAGTTGTTTCGGTATATTAAACGGTTACTTACTATTTCTTACAATGAAAAATGTTTTAAAATTTATTGTAGGGTCGTTTATTGCACAGGCAACGAATACCAAAAAATCTGGAGGGTGAATTATATCATTGGACTGATCTTACAGTTGGAATTACCGTGGATTTTTATGGAAAAGCTATTCGTATAGTAGATTGTGACAAATGGACAGCTGTAAATAATATTAAGGGATAAGAAAAGGTTTCGCATTGTAAATGTTGTATTGCAGGAGTTTTTGTTGAGCGAGGGTATCGAATTGGGTAATATAGAGGCCGTCCCACCTGATCCTTTTAATGAAAAGAAAATCATTGAAAAACCTGCTTTGACTTACGACATTTTACCGCCTAATCAAAAGACCTATAAATTTTTATTATACGATAGGCAAGTGTTACGATTTTATTGTATTTGGGATGCACGTCATCGTTTATATGGAGATATTAAACCTTATATCTTATTGGTATTAATATGGTCAAATATTGCAGAGATTAATATATTAAGTTATTGAGTTGATTACAGTTTTATTTGGCGGACGATACTATAGAGGTACACGAAATTCGTACGCCTAATGACGGTTGTGATCCAGTGCCATCGATGATTCGTAGACAAAAAGTTGTCAAACGTTTTAAAAATAAACCAAGTAATATAATACAATAAAATTTTCTAAGATTATAAATAAATTTGATTTTACAGACGATATTCCCAGTATAATTTTGGAACCGACAGATGCAGATTTCGAATTTTTTACGTGTGAAGATTTAAAAATTGGGAAAACGATTGATGTGTTGGGAAGAAATTTTCTATTATACGATTGCGATCAATTTACTAAAGATTTTTATTATAAACATTACGGTATAACCGATTTCACACCGGTTGATATAAAATTAGCAAAAAAACCTAAAATCCCAAAGGTAGAATTTTCATTTTTTTTAAATTAAATCTAATTCAATTAAAACAAAAATAAATATATTTTATAGGTTATTCCTCCTCACAAAGGTTGGGGTTCACCTATCGATTCGTTTCAATCTTGTTTAAAAGTGGCACCAGTTCCACCAAAGAAAAACGTTTTATGGCAAATGCAACATGCTGGTGTCGTATTCAAATATGCTGCCAAAATGGTAATTTGAAACAAATCAAACTCCTTTTAAATTTTTAATTCAAAAATTAAACACCAAGGATTCTGTCCACGAAGTTGATCAAAAGAGAAAATTCATCGTGCAGATGTTTATATCCGATGACACCATAGGAATAATAGAATTACCCGTCGATGGATTTATGGGAGGGCCATTCCTACGTCGTCAATTAATCCAGAAGTCTGAAAGTGACCCTAACAATCCAACTTATTATAGACTCGAGGTAATTGGTCTTAGAAATTTTAAAAATAATAATATCACAAGAAAATTACAAACTATTTTTCAAAAGGATCTACACGTGGGATTAGTCCTCGAAACATTCGGACATAAATTCCTTCTAACCGAAGAAGACAAATTCATTGCGACTTATAAAGCGAGTCATCCCGAATCCTTCCCAAGTAAAATTTCATTCAATTAAGTTAGTAACTGTTAATAAAAGACCATTACTTCATTTCAGGTTATCCACGAATGAAGAAAACAAATCCAAACGATATTGAATATAAGTTTGAAACGGAGGAAGAGGCAAGTAGGCTGTGTGTTCCACGAACTGAAACTGCTCAAGCAATACCATAAATACAATCGCCAAAAAGAATTTTCTTTATAAAGAAAAAAACAAAAATTTCAAAATTATCTTCTGCGTGCATAATACTCTAAAAACCAAAAAATTCTGTGTTTTGTACCGTTTATCTAATAAACCATTCAAATTCTCTTAATGAAATTTATTTATCATATAATTTAAAAATGGCAATATATAAATCATTGGTTATTAACAGAGCCATGTTCTATCAAGAATTGAGCACAGTCATCTTTGTTGTTAATTAGAGCCTGCCAAAAACTGTGTTCAAATATGTATAATAATAAACTTGGTTTGTTTACCATTCGCAAGGCAGTATTTCCAGCATAATCTGGTTGATCCATCCACGCACCGGCTAAATGAAATGACTTCAATGTCACAATTTTACCTGTTGCAGCAGCACTTAAATTTTTTTTTATTGTTAAGTTATAAAATTTCAAAAAACAAATTAACATTAACTTTATTTACCAGCATAACATATCTCCAACTAATTTTGAATCCCTTGGAAAATATGCACCTGCTTTCAGCAGCAGTTTGATAACTTCGGTATGATTTGCATTAGCTGCTTCTTCTAATGCTGTTTTTCCATTTCTATCCCGAATGTGAACATTAGCGCCATGTTGCAGTAAATATTCCACTACATCTGTGTGTCCTTCTACTGAAGCAATGTGCAAAGGAGTACGACAATCATAATTGCAACCTGAAATATCAGCACCCTACAAGTAATCAAAGGTAGAATTAACTTTTAATTTACTAAAGAATGCTTACATAATTTCTAAGTAATTCTATGTTCTCGATGTCGCCTTTCTTGGCGGCTTCACATAGTAAAGATGGAAACAAACTACATTTAAGCGTTTTCATTTGTTCGGAATCGGAAATATTTAATATTTGACTCAACGTAGACATGAAATCGACTTGCTCTAGATTCATTATTTGGGATGAAATCTCACCACGTAAATTCGTTTGCATCATCTTAAATTAATAAGTTAATAATTTTTTTAATATACATTCTCTGTTCTGAGATTTAAAACAAAATCGAACCTTTTTTTTCGTGTCCAAAGACCAGTTTTTTGCTAAAACATAACTTAATTTTGTTAAAGCTGCTTCAGTTGTCATATCATAACCGCACAAAACTCCACAATCCTTTAAAACCTAATATTGATGCATTTAAAATGATAGTTATGAATGGTTTGAATTTAGTATACAAACTTTTCCAGTTTCGTAATCAGTTTGTACAGATCCTTTATAGCATTGCGTAATGTTGATTATGATAATTCCAGATTTAGTTGCTTTTTTAAGTTCTACCAAAATGTCTTTCCTTCTGCTAGGAATATTGCCACAGCCATAACTTTGAAGCACGACTCCTTCTAGTGGCGGTTGAAGAATTGCTCGAATCTATATAAATAATTAATAGAAATAAAGCCTTTCATAGCATTTAGAGCTATTTACAGTTTCAATTGTGATACTGGGGAAGATACGTAAAACAGCTACGTTAGGATTTAAAATAGTTTCTGCCTTAAATTTTTCAATGTTCGGATTACGAAAAACAGAAGTCCAATCAACTAAAAATGCCATAAAAAATAAATTACAAGAAATAAAAATTATAATTTTAGGATCAATACATGCCCTCAATTCTAATTCCCACTGTGGCTAATAACTTCTTATTTGGCGATCCGTAAGCTTCGAACTCGGCAGAATTAATTTTAATTGTTGAATTGCCTCGAAATAGTTTGTGATTGAAAAATAAAGTTACTTCTGGGATTGGGTAATTGCCAGCCAAGATCAATGAAACCAAAAAATTGTTAAGTCCATCGCTACGTGGTTCATAGATAGGAATCTGTTTTTATTTTCGATTTTAAAAACAATTAAAAATATAACTTTGAATATCTTTATATTAATTTACTTGCGCTCCAGTTAATATTACAGGTTTACCCAAGTTTTCAAGCATATAAGATAATGCTGATGCAGTATATGTCATTGTATCAGTTCCATGTAATATAACAAACCCATCAGCACTTTGATACGATTCCTAAATCAAATAGTATTAGAAAATAACATAAATTTCAATGTAGATTTTTATTACTTGAAGATCTGTTGCAATTTGGATCCAATCATTTATGGTCATATTACTTGAATCTAATAACGGATCATACTCATAGATCGTGTAAACAATACGTTTCCGTTCACCTACATTTCTTAATATTAAAAAATTGTGTGAATTATACACATTTCCTAAAAAAAATATAAATTTTACATACGGCAATACTAGTGGTGGTGGATTTTGATCCGAAAAATGTTTTTTCCCATATTCTTTATCATTTAGCCAGGGATTATCTCTTATGGCATCTTCCATCATATTGGCAATGGGTTTGTAAACTGTAATAATTTGGTAAGACAAAATTATAATAAACAAAATATTTTAAATATTAAATTTAACGTTTTTACTGTCATCATTCTGTTTTTTCATCCCAATTGTACCTCCGGTAAATAAAACCAATATTTTAGATTCATTTCTCTGGTTCGGTAATTCATCGATATTAGAATTTCTCCGCAAATTTTTTTGATGATACGATGGATCGAGGAAATTAGCTAATTTTCCGTCCATTGATTGTAAACGTTTGTTGCGAGAAACTGTTGTCTCCTTGGACTGCATCTGTGAAGTTGCAAAATAGCTAATAAAACGAGTTATCAATAAAACTTAGCAATGAATAAACTTGTGGTCTTTGGCCGTGCCAGGCAGTCAAGCACTTACGAAATGCGATAGTAATCCTATTGATTGCAGAAATCTCTTTAGGAATTTTATGATTGTATTTACCATATTGTAACAAGATTTTTTGGCCAAATTATTGGCTGCCAACTAAAACCCCTATTTTAATATTAATATATTAACTAAACGTGCTGCCAATAATCGTATAAACAGCATCAAATCATTCTGATTAACTAAAATAACGTCATTAATTAAAATCTATTTCATATTGTTTTTAATTCTAATAAATTCCTAAATCAACTCTGTAATTTAAATTAAGCGGTAATCATTTGCAGCATTTTTCGAAAATAAGTGTTAAGATGCTTGATTTATGTCCAATTAAAACAAAAACATAACAAACTGCTTCGAAATAATAATGTATAGCATATAAAAATGAGAACAATTGAATTTTCAAATAATATTTATTTTAAATTTTATTCAAAATTTACTTTATCAGGAATAATACTCCGATTGTATTAAAACTGATATTCTTTAGACTGTAAACTATCCATCCAATATACTCTTTCATACCCTTATTTTTTGTGCATAACACAAATCATTTGCAGCAATAACAATAAACATTCACATAACTTATAAAATCAAGAAATTGTAGTTAATAACAATAAATTTTTATTGTTACTACTTTATGAATCCAAGTTTTCGATTGCCAACCAATGGAGTACAACAATTAAAACCGGACAAAATGAAAAAAGCATATGGTTAATTTATTTAATGATTTAGCATGAAGAAGAAATTGGCAAATTTTGACCCAACACATCAAATCAGTAAAACAGATTGCCATCTAATTCCACCAGAAGGAATATTTCAGAAAGTCAAAGATATAAAGGTAATTATACCATTATATTTTTCAAATTCTGAGTTAGTAAAATAGAGTTATCAGGGTTTTAGTTGGATTTAGAACATTAATTCTACAATCAATGCTTAGATGCAGAAATTTGAACAGACAGAAAGTGTGGATTGACATTTCTAACCATTGAATGACTGGCACCAGAGCCACAAAACCTTGTCAAGTTTGATATATTCAGCAAACATAATACAAATCAGACTAAGTACTTTCAATTGGATAATACCAACTGGATGAACTAAAACATTTATTTCCAGAGTGGGAAGACTGTTCCTATATTGAAAATGACAAAGCAGTAATTCCATTGAGCTGTAAATTATGAGCAAATCCTTTAATATAGTCTGAACCTCTGAACCATCACGTCTGCAAATAAAGACAGGTTATATGATTTAATGTTTCAATGACTATTAAGCCTACACGTGTTGCAAGCTGAAAGAAATAATTGTTTAAGAAAATCCAAACTTGCCAAACCTGAATTGATCGAGATGGGAATGTAATGAGAGAGATAATATAATTGAAAAACCACAGCTATAGTGAGATATTGAAAACCTAAAAAAACAATATAAATTTTAGATGTTTATGTGAAAGCAAATTATTCAATATTTTTATCTGAACATGGGATGCTGAGCGACAAGTGTTTCTTTAAAAAAGATAAATTCAAGAAACCATCCCAAAATTCGATATCTTTAGTAAAAGTTACTTGGCATTTGTCAACCCGTTCAATAGAATATTTAAGCCACTGGCTTAATTATTTTACTTTGATTTTATTTATACATGCAAATAATAACTATTTTTTGCAGTTTCATATTATTGTAATATATTCAGGAAAAAACAAATTTGTGTTGTCATTATCTACAGCATAAAATTCTATCTTATCATTTATGTGATTATGTAGACTTCTTAGAAGGTATAATACAGAAGCAATTTATGCCTAAAATCTAGAGTAAATATAAATATAGTCTCTAAGCTTAATTTCAGTTTCAGTCACCATTCATTTGTTAAGTTCCGCGATTAAATGACCAATTTTAAAGTCGGATTTCTCCAAATCCAAAGTACAGAATTTAATAAAATTCAAACCACATTAAGGTCAGGTCAATTAGGTTAGGTTGTGTTATCGAATGAATAATATATGAAAATATATTATTACATGAAAATATGTGAGTAATATATGAAAACAATTTCAAGCTGGTAAACTCTAGTTTTTGTATGTCAAAATTAATAAAATATTGCTAATAAAATACTTAAAAAGTAAATAAAATTTTTGTTCTAAATTTTCTCCTGCATTTAAGAGAGAATACCAAGGTCACTGACCCATAATAATTGTCCTGGTCAAAGCAAATGTAATCTTTAACTCTTCAAGTCAGGTAATATAAATCAGTAGGCTAATAATTTGCCTGATCCGAAAACATCGAAAACACTTAGTTGCCGACCTGTCTATTTTCATTGATGGGCAAGGTCAGAATTGGAAGAAAGAAAATATAAACTTTAGAAATTTGATTAAAAACCACCCAAGTTTATTATGTTATAAGTTTTTTTTAATTTAATTAGTCCACAAATATTCCAAAATAATCAACTATTAACTCAGTGCTAAATATTAAAATTAAAATAAAACAATGTATCTTCCCATTTACAAATGTTTCAAAGCAACTGAGAAAGTTAAATAAAATTACTAATTAAATATAGCAAGCAATATCAATTGTGATGTCATTAAGTCCAGAACCTAAGCCAGGTTTTGTTCAAACTGTTAGGTAGCACTAAAACCAGAACAGCAATTTTTAAACAAAATTAAAATTACTTTTAGAGTTAGTTTTTTTCTGATTTTGGTTTGTTTATAGCTACATATTATTGAATAAGTATTAACATTAAAAAAAAATTAATTTGCATAGTTTTGAGCTCTAATATTTAGAACTAAAATATAAGATCACGTTTTATTTTTCACAGGCTTGATATTATGGCGGACATAGTTTTGATTCTTCGGTTTGTGTGTATACTTGTTGTATTAATTTTACGCACTAACTATATTGTTTTTATTCACTAATTCCGGTAATACAATGGCTTCAGTGTGTGATGATAGCGTCATTATTTTGGATGAGATAATACGAAATGGCTGTCCATCTCTATCAATCAACGGTTTATATGCCAACACAAGTGGATCATCAAAATCAAATACTGCAACTAAAAGTATTGAAACAAAATGTGGGAATAAGAGTAATGTAAACTCTTCACCAATATTAATATTGGGTAAAAAACGACCTCATGATTGCAAAGCAGATGCCGTTCCCATAATCGAACTAATTTCGGATGATGAGAAAGTGGACGACAAATCGAATAAGATGAAAACGAACAACACACAAACACAAGATTTTAAAAAGAAATTATTATCGCAATTTACTTCGGCAGAGGTATTTAAAAACTTGAATTGTACGCTAGAACCGACATCAAAAAAAAAACGGAAAAAGAGACCAAAAAAACAAAAAAGGTTAACTCGACAAAATGAGGCCTGCTTATCTAGTGTCAGTGACAGTTCTAAAATTCCTTTCAAATGCAGTTCAGCGGTTAATAACAAGGCTACACTTGCTTCCAAAATCAGCAATCGTTCTAAAATTACATCCAATAGCAGTTCTGTGAAAAAAGATAGTTGTAAAGTGACTTCTAAAATTATTCCTGTGAAAAAAGATAGTTGTAAAGTGACTTCTAAAATTATTCCTGTGATCAATAATAGATATAAAATGACTTCTAGAAGAATTTCTGTGAAAAAAAAGAATTCTAAAGCTATTGAAAGTACTGCTACGATCAATAAGAATTCTACTGGTTGTAGTTCCACAATCAGTGACAGTTCTAAATATCAGCCATCATTAAGTGAAGAAATTATGATAATAGAACCTGAAATCAAGTGTCTTATGCCTACATCTTCTCAATCTAAACCTGAAACAGCACAAGTTCAACCAGAATTTCTGTTATTGCCACCACCTCAACTTTTACAACAACAACAGTTTTCCATGAACCAGATTCAGCCGTATTCGCGAAATGTTCAACCAGATTTGAACTATTTTCAAGATTTGAATTCCACTCAAGTTTATCAGGGTGGGTTAATGAATATGCAGTGGCAAGGAAGAAACTTAAGACCTATAGCCATCGATGGATCAAACGTGGCTTTTTCGTATGAAAATGAAATTACTGTTTTAAAAATAAGTTAATTTGATGATTTGTTTTATATTTTTTTAGGCACGGGAAAGAGCAGTTCTTCAGCTGCCGAGGAATTGAACTTTGTATTAATTATTTTCTTAAACGAGGACATATGACAGTTAAAGCATTTGTTCCGCAACATCGCAGATGTACAAGTAACAAGCAAAACGTGGGATGTCAAATACTGGAAAGATTAGCTTTGGGCAGTCAGAGAGTGGTGTTTACACCAGCGAGAAGACTCCATAATAAATTGATTTGTCCTTACGATGATAGGTTTTGGATTGTTATTGTGTTTTGGTGTGAATTGTGAATTTACATTATATGACTTATCTTAGGTTTATTTTGGAATATGCGTGTCAGACTGGTGCTGTTGTAGTATCCAATGATAATTATAGAGATTTAGTGGATGAAAGTCTAGCGTTCAGGCAAACAATAGAACAAAGGTACAAATTTTTTTTAAATTTATTTAATTTAGATTTTCTATTTTAATTTTTTTTATATTTAGGCTTCTCATGTATACATTTGCTGATGATATGTTCATGGTTCCTCACGATCCAATGGGAAGACATGGACCTACATTAGAGGAGTTTTTGTGCTTCTGAAATATTTCATTATTATTTTTGCAAATAATATTCATCATTAAGAATCGTCATCTTCTTTCGGATTAGTTTACAGTTTTGATATAATTTCTTTTGTTTATTTTTCATCTTATGAGTTTTGCTATTGCTATTTTGATGAAATTTAAAAATTTTTCTTAATTAAAATTAAAATTTTACAAATTGCCAAGTAGCAATAAGTAAATTTATTCATAAAATTAACTTCCAAAATTTTTAAAAGTGTAAAGGGTCACTGCAGATTTTAAGAAATTCTGATGTTTACGTTTAAATTCTAAAGATATAATATTTAAATAAAATTCCTCTTTTATTTTTTTCTTACTTTTTTTTTAAAAAGCAACTTGTTGCAGTTATAATAATTGGATTTGAGTAAATTACTTTTTTGTTGTAATTCATTGCCATTAAAACTTCAAAAATGTAATTTATTATTATTACAATTACTTTTTTTAAAAAAAGCAATTCGTTGCAGTTACAACTACATTTCAATTGGAACATACCATATGTAGGAGTGTTTGCTAGGTTGCAATTTAGTTAATTCGATTCAAAAAATGCAAATCAAATTGAGAATTTTATTTGTTATTTAGTGTTGATTTTATAAAATTTGCAAACAAACTTAACGAATTGAAAGAGTTTTCATGTAAATTTCGTGCAGTAAAATGCATTAGTAATACCAGCTCATTAGTTATTAATGTAAGCTATTTAATTCGTATTGCTTGTGATTGGATTTTTTGGGCCATGCATTTGCAGGTATCCGCTTTGTTGCCGGCGGCATTCGATCGACAAAGTGCGGCATGAATGGCCAGTTACCATCTCTCGTACTTCTTGATTATCGCTAGAACAGCGTTGTGCTGGATTGCATTATTTGTTAATTCGATTTAATGATGCAAATCAAATTGAGAATTTCATTTGTTATTTAGTGTAGATTTTATAAAATTTGCAAACAAATTTATAGTTTTTGTTTGCCAATTTTACAAAATCTACACTAAATAACAAACGAACTCTTCAATTTGAATTGCATCTTATGAATCGAATTACCAAAAAACGCAATCCAGTGAACACTCCTATACATGGTAAGTTCCTACGCTGTATGGGTGATAATCACGAAGTACGCTGGACGGTAGCTGGCTAATCATGCCGTACTTGGTCGATCGAATGCCGCCGGCGACCGGGCGGATACCTGCAGATGCAAGGCCCAAATCCAATCACAAGAAATTGCGAATTTTTTTTTTAATTTTGATCAAATGATTTGACAATAGCATTGATCAAGCAGTTAGGTGTCGCGCATGGTATCTTAACTTGATTGGCTGATGAAATTTAGTTCACAATGAACTACTTGGGTTCACCCGTATTATCTATACTTTGGGTTAAATTATGTCTCAAGTGTGCATTAAAATATTGTTTACAAAAATTATAAAGAAAGATAAAAAATTTAACTATCTTAATTATCGGTAATTATTTTTGTAGTTAAAAATGAGAATTAACGAAAGTTGAAAAGTGTAAAATTAATTTTGAATGGAACTTTGGATGTTTAAAACGTTGATTTCATCGCGTGGTACAATTTAATTGCCAAAGATCACAACCGCTTAGATGTAGACGTCGATTTAAAATTTTATTGCAAAAGTCCTCAATTTTGATTTTTTTAAAAATAGTCAGAAATGGTTCTGAAAAGTTTTTAAAATTCGTATTTGTTTAAATTTGTTAGTTGAAAAAAAAATTTTTTTTTAAATTAAAATGAGGACCATTGCAGCTTTTGCGTGAAAGTTAAATAAACATTATTGAATATTAAATTTTCCTGCCGAAATCAGATATGTTTTGAAGTAATAAAATGAAGACATCGTTGGAGAAGCAATCGAGTTCAAGCATTTAAATATTTTTCTTTAATTTTATAATTGATTATAAAAATGCTCGTTTTCTTGATCGACTTTCTAATTCAAGATTTGACATCGGTATTGTCAATATAATGTATTATAAATTTTTTGATCTTGTTAAATTGGCAATTTGGGCAATACTAAAATATGAAATCGCAAGGCAGTCTCAAAATAAACCCTTGACAACGTGAAATACGATGCGATGTCATAGTCGTTGCGTAGTATCCAGTAATATCGAGGGAATTTAATATTGTATCAAAAAATATATTTGTGTAATATTTTTCCTTGTGTTATTTTATTTATTCAAAGTCCAAGTCAAATAAGATATACTTAATCGTTCGTTCCTTTTGTGCTTATTTGATTTTTTTTCAAGGTCCATGTATTTTCTCCATAGACCGTAGCGACATCCAGGGGATTGAAAAGTAACTAATCTTAGAATAATCGTACAGTGGCGACATCTAGTTTTTTTAAAATTTAACAATTTTTTATATGCGTTTAATGTTAAATATGAAATATGACGATTGTTGGTGTTTTGAAGTATTTAAATAAAACAAATAATTTTTTTGTTTTGTTGTTTGTTTAATCAAACAAAGACAAAAGTAACTTTTTATATTAAAATGCTATTTTATTTATTAAACAAGAAAATTGCATAAAATCTAATAAAATGCAATTCGATTTGGAAACTTTTTTATGGTCCACTCGAGTCCATGCATTTTCCCCATAGACTGTGGCGACATCTAGGGGATTAAAAACGTAACTAATTTTAAAATAATTGTACAGTGGCGACATCTAGTTTTTCAAATATTTAATAATTTCGAATATGCATTTAATGTTAAATATCTGACTTGTTGCACTCCGTACATCTATAGTAAAACGTGATCGTAATTTCTATAGTTCTATTTTAACAATCCTTTTTTTTCTATTATTCGGCAGTTTTTTTCCATGAAATCATAAAATTGCACAAAATCTACAGAAAATACAATTCGATTTGTACTTTTTTAACTTTTTTTATGGTTTTCTCGGGTCGAGACTCAGGTCCATGCATTTTCCCCATAGACAGTGGCGACATCCAGGGGATTAAAAACGTAATTAATTTTAAAATAATCGTACAGTGGCGACATCTAGTTTTTCAAAAATTTAACAATTTTTAATATGCACTTAACGTTAAATAACTGACTCGTTTCAAACGGTACGTCTTTAGTAAAACGTAAGCATAATTTGTATAGCTCAATTTTAGCGGTTCTTCGTTTCCAGTTTTATTGTAGGTATTAACAGTCGACTATAAATCCAAGGTTTTAAATTTCTATCGTGGAACAACTCAAAATCTGAGGTCAACTTGCGATTAACTGCCAATACGAAATAAGAATAAGGAAATATTCGAATCGAAATTCATGTTTGTCGAATGATAATCGTACGAACGTATAAAATTGATTTGAGGAATGATGTTGAATCCGTGTACGTTTGTAGTGAAAAGATAATTTGACAGTTGTTCAATGGTTGATTGATTGGTTTTAGTAAATTTTATGGGGAATAAATCTTAAGTTTGATCCAAAAAATACATAATTTATTTTGAGTGTAATTTAAAAAACTTTTAATTAATTTTCAGAACTTGATGATCCATCACAAAAGTGCTTATAATTCTTTACGATCTTTTGATGAAATTCTCGGACTTTTGAAAATATTTTGTAAAATTTGCAAGTAAAAACAGAAATGTTTAATTGTGGATGAATTTTTAAAGCGTTTTATGGTACGTTTTTCAATAGTTTTGGGTGAAGTTTGTCGAAGTCTTTGCAACTTTTTTTGCTTGTAATTTCAAATATTTTTGCTGAATTTGTTACAAATTTTTGTTGTTTTAACAATATATTTTCAAAATCTTAATCAAGATTTTGATGTTCTTGCAAGTTTTGGCAAAGTAATAAGTTTGTGAAGTTTTAAGCAAATTGACAATTTTAAAAACACGTCAACAAAGTTTTAACAAGTATGATAAAAATTGACAAAGATTTAACAAGTTTTCGGCAGTTTTAATCAGTTTTTAGAAACGTTTTAACAAGTTATTAACATTAATGCTGTTATTATAAAAGTTGTAACAAGTTTTGGACAAAGTATTTAACGACTTTTGAGCAAAGTATTTAACGACTTTTGGACAAAGTATTTAACGACTTTTGAGCAAAGTTTTCACGCTTTAAACATTCATCCACAATTGCATAAACATTTCCGTTTTTACTTGCAAATTTTACAAAATGTTTTCAAAAGTCCGAGAATTTCATCAAAAGATTGTAAAGAATTGTAAGCACTTTTGTGGTGGATCATCAAGTTCTGAAAATTAATTAAAAGTTTTTTAAATTACACTCAAAATAAATTGTGTATTTTTTGGATCAAACTTAAGATTTATTC